>RCUC01128950.1:0-26048 GCA_003697995.1 Taxidea taxus jeffersonii | reverse complement strand
TAGAGGAGAACATAGGCAGTAACCTCTTCGATATCAGCCACAGCAACTTCTGTTCATGTCTTCTGACCATTTTTTGACATGATTATGTGTTTTGTGTGTGTTGAGTTTGAGAAGTTCTTTATAGATTCTGGATATCAGCCTTTTGTCTGTACTGCCATTTGCAAATATCTTCTCCCATTCTGTAGGTTGCCTCTTTGTTTTGTTGACTGTTTCCTTTGCTTGTACAGAAGCTTTTGATCTTGATGAAGTCCCAAAAGTTTTTTTTCACTTTTGTTCCCTTTGCCTTTGGAGACATATCTTGAAAGAAGTTGCTGTGGCCAATGTCAAAGAGGTTACTGCCTACGTTCTCCTCCAGGATTTTGAGATTCCTGTGTAAGTTTGATGTCTCTTATCCATTTAGAGTTTATCTTTATGTATGGTGTAAGAGAATGGTCGAGGTTCATTCTTCTACACATAGCTGTCCAATTTTCCCAGCACCATTTATTGAAGAGACTGTCTTTTTTTCCACTGTATATTTTTTTCCTGCTTTGTCGAAGACTATTTGACCATAGAGTTGAGGGTCCATATCTGGGCTCCCTACTCTGTTCCACTGGTCTATGTGTCTGTTTTTTGCCAGGACCATGCTGTCTTGCTGATCACAGCTTTGCAATAAAGCTTGAAATCAGGCAACATGATGCCCCCAGTTTTGTTTTTCTTTTTCAATATTTCCTTAGCAATTTGGGGTCTTTTCTGATTCTATACAAATTTTAGGATTATTTGCTCCAGCGCTTTGAAAAATGCTGGTGGAATTTGATTGGAATGGCATTGAAAATATAGATTGCTCTGGGCAGTATAGACATTTTAACAATGTTTATTTTTCCAATCCATGAGCATGAAATGATCTTCCATCTTTTTGTGTCTTCGATTTCTTTCATGAGTGTTCTGTAGTTCCTCGAGTACAGATCCTTTACTTCTTTGGTTAGGTTTATTTCCCAGGTATCTTATGGTTCTTGGTGCTATAGCAAATGGAATTGATTCTCTAATTTCCCTTTCTGTATTTTGTTGTTAGTGTATATTAACGCAACTGATTTCTGTACATTGATTTTGTATCCTGCCACATTACTGAATTGCTGTATGAGTTCTAGTAGTTTTGGGGTGGAGTCTCTTGGGTTTTCCATATGAAATATCATGTCATCTGTGAAGAGAGAGAGAGTTTGACTTCTTCATTGCCAATTTGGATACCTTTTATTTCTCTTTGTTGTCTGATTGCTGTTGCTAGGACTTCTAATACTATGTTGAACAAGAGTGGTGAGAGTGGGCATGCTTGTCGTGTTCCTGATCTCAAAGAGAAGGCTGTCAGCTTTTCCCCATTGAGGATGATATTTGCTGTGGGCTTTTCATAAATAGATTTTATGAAGTTGAGGAATGTTTCCTCTATCCCTATACTATGAAGCGTTTTAATCAGGAACGGATGCTGGATTTTGTCAAACGCTTTTTCTGCATCAATTGAGAGGAGCAAGTGGTTCTTCTCTCTTCTCATTGATTTGTTCTATCACATTGATTGATTTGCGAATGTTGAACCATCATTGCAACCCTGGGATGAATCCCACCTGGTCATGGTGGATAATCTTTATAACATACTGCTGGATTCTATTAGCTAGGATCTTGTTGAGAATCTTAGCATCCATATTCAACATGGTTCGAAATTCTCCGTTTTGGTGGGGTCTTTGCCTGGTTTGGGAATCAGGGTAATGCTGGCTTCATAAAAAGAGTCTGGACATTTTCCTTCTGCTTCAGTTTTTTGAAACAGCTTCAGGAGAATAGGTATTATTTCTTCTTTGAGTGTGTGGTAGAATTCCCCAGGGAATCCTTCAGGTCCTGGGCTCTTGTTTGTTGGGAGGTTTCTGATCACTGCTTCAATATTGTTACTAGATACTGGTCTATTCAGGTTGTCAATATCTTCCTGATTCAGTTTTGGAAGTTTAGGTTTTCCGGAATGCATCCATTTCATCTAGGTTGCTTAACTTACTGGCATATAACTATTGACAATAATTTCTGATGATTGTTTCTATTTCCTTGGTGTTAGTTGTGATCTCTCCCTTTTCATTCATAATTTTATTAATTTGGGTTCTCTCTCTTTTCTTTTGGATTAGTTTGACCAATAGTTTATCGATCTTATTGATTCTTTCAAAACACCAGCTTCTAGTTTCACTGATGCGTGCTACTGTGTCTCTAGTTTCTATATCATTGATCTCTGCTCTAATCTGGATTATTTCCCTTCTTGTGTGTGGAGTTGGCTTAATTTGTTGTTGATTCCCCAGTTCATTAAGGTGTAAAGATAGCTGGTGTATTCTGGACTTTTCAAGTTTTTTGAGGGAGTCTTAGATGGCTATGTATTTCTCCCCTAGGACCACCTTTGCTGTATCCCATAGGTTTTGGACCAAAGTGTCTTCATTCTCGTTGGTTTCCATGAATCATTGAAGTTCTTTTTTGATTTCCTGGTTGATCCAAGCATTCTTTTAAAAAAAAAAAAGATTTATTTATTTGTCAGAGAGAGAGAGAACACACAAGCAGGCAGAGTGCAGGCAGAGGCAGCGAGAGAAGCAGGCTCCTCGCTGAGCAAGGAGCCCCCAGTGTGGGACTCAATTCCAGGACCCTGAGATCATGACCTGAGCCAAAGGCAGCAGCTCAACCAGCTGAGCCACCCAGGCGTCCCGATCCAAACATTCTTAAGCAAGGTGGTCTTTTGCTTCCAAATGTTCTGAACTTTTTCTTGTGGTTGAATTCCAGTTTCAAAGTCTCATGCTTTTGGTGTTGGTTGAGCCCTGATTTGTGACCCAGTATGTGGTCTGTTCTGGAGAAGGTTCCATGTGCACTCAAGAAGAATGAGTATTCTGTTGTTTTAGGGTGGAATGTTCTGTATGCCTCTATGAGGTCCATCTGGTCCAATGTGTCATTCAATGCTCTTGTTTCTTTATTGATTTTCTGCATGGATGATCTGTCTATTTCTGAGAGTGGCTTGTTAAGATCCCCTACTATTAATGAATTCATATCAATATGACTCTTTATCTTGATTAACAGTTGTCTTATGTAGTTGGCTGCTCCCATATTGGGGGCATAAATATTTATAATTGTTACATCTTCTTGGTGGATAGACCCTTTAAGAATGATGTAGTGTCCTTCTGTATGTCTGACTACAGTCTTTAGTTTAAAATCTAATTTATCTGATATGAGAATCACTAACCCAGGCTTCTTTGGAAGTTCTTTCTCTCTCCCTCTCTTTCTTATATCTTTCTTTGTTGGGACTCCTGATTACGCAGAAGTGCTTCAAGGTGTACTTTGCCTGGTTCATGGTTGATACATTCAGCTACACATCCCCTCAGCCATCTCTCACCAAAATGACTAGGAGGAGGAATGCCCAACAGAGGAAAAATTCAGAGACTGTGCCCTCTCCATCATAGCTATTGGATATGGACATAAACAGCATGTCAGAAAGGGAATTCAGGCTAACCATTATCCAGGCAATGGCTAGGTTGTGAAAGCCTTTAATGAAAAAATGGAATTGATTAAGGCAGAAGTGAAAGCCACCAGGGATGATGTTAACAATACTCTTGAAATAAGTCAATTGGAGAAAGACAACTATCATATGATCTCCCTGATATGAAGAAGTGGAGATGCAATGGGGGGGGCGGTTAAGGGGGTAGGAAAAGAATAAATGAAACAAGATGGGATCAGGAGGGAGGCAAACCAAAAGACTCTTAATGTCATAAAACAAACTGAGGGTGGTGGGGGGAGGGGTGTTGGGAGAGGGTGGTGGGGTTACATCATATGTTTACAAAAAAATAAAAATTAAAAAAAACAATACTCTCAATGAGCACCAATCTAATCTAAATTCTCTAACAGCTAGGATAACTGAGGCAGAAGATAGAATTAGTAATCTAGAGGACAAACTGATAGAGAAAAAGAATCAGGAGGAGGCCTGGAACAAACAGCTTAAAAGCCATGAAAACAGAATTAGGGAAATAAATGATGCCATGAAATATTCTAATGTCAGAATTATTGGAATGCCTGAGGGGGAGGAGAAAGAAAGCAAACTAGAGGATATAGTTGAACAAATTCTCCATGAAAATTTTCCCAATCTGGGGAATGGAACCAGCATTCATATACTAGAGGCAGAAAGGTGTCCCCTCAAGATCATAGACTCTAGAAAGGCCTGGAGACACCTGATTGTGAAATTGATGGATCATAATTTTAGACAGGAGCTCTTGAAAGCAGCTAGGGGGAAGAAATTACCTATGTACAGAGGAAAGCCCATCAGAATAATGTCAGACCTGTCCACAGAAACCTGGCAAGCCAGAAAGGGCTGGCAAGATGTATTCAGGGCACTAAATGAGAAGAACATGCAGCCAAGAATATTTTATGCAGCAAGACTGATAAACAAAATGGATGGAGAGATAAAGAACTTCCAAGACTAGCAAGGTTTAAAAGAGTAAGTGACCACCAAGACAGCACTACAAGAAATATTAAGGGGGGTTCTATAAAAGAGGAAAAAAACCAAAAATATCATTGAACAGAAATTTGTGGAGACAATCTATAGAAACAAGGACTTCACAGGCAACACAATATCAATAAAAACCTATCTTTCAATAATTGCTGTCAATGTGAATGGCCTAAATGCTCCCATAAAATGGCACAGGATTGCAGATTGGATAAAATGAGAGGACCCATCCATATGTTGTCTACAAGAGATCCATTTTGAACCTAAGGATACATCCAGATGGAAGGGATGGAAAAGCATCCTTCATGCCTGTGGGCCTGTGGGATGCTGGGGTTTTCAGTGGTACTTGCAAAGGAGGAGTTTTCGTGTTCTGAAGGATTCAAAGAGGAACTGACTGTTGCTTCTCTCTGAGGACGGCTGGGTGCAGACAGTTTACATTGCACTGACCCTCCAAAAAGGCTCAAAAATATGCCACAGAACTAAAGCCTCCAGAGAACTAAAGCCCCCAAAACCGGTCTCCACGGAGCCCATACCCTTGTCAATCCAAGCAGCATTGACTGAAAAACAATGTGGTGGGCCTGTCCCCCAGAAGATAAGATGAAAGAACAAGAGGACAACAACCAGAGTCCCCATAAAACTGTAAAACCTGGGTGCCTGGGTGGCTCAGTGGGTTAAGCCACTGCCTTCAGCTCAGGTCATGATCTCAGAGTCCTGGGATCGAGTCCTGAATTGGGCTCTCTGCTCAGCAGGGAGCCTGCTTCCCTCTCTCTCTCTTTCTCTGCCTGCCTCTCTGCCTACTTAAGATCTCTCTGTCAAATAAATAAATAAAATCTTTATTAAAAACTGTAAAACCCCCAAACCAGGGGAAAACAATATATTAAGCTCCCAGTACTGCCTCACAGGATGTACATTTCTTAGTTATAACTTTTCTCTTAAAAAAAAATTCTTTCTTGACAACTATCATATGATCTCCCTGATATGAGGAAGTGGAGATGCAACGGGGGTGGGGGTTAAGGTGGCAGGAAAAGAAAAAATGAAACAAGATGGGATCGGGAGGGAGACAAACCAAAAGAGACTCTTAATGTCATAAAACAAACTGAGGGGGGTGGGGGGGAGAGGGGTTGGGAGAGGGTGGTGGGGTTACATTATATGTTTAAATAAAAAAGCTTAAATAAAAAATAAATAAATAAATAAAACTAAAAAAATAGATCTTCCAATGTTTATTACATAAAAATTACAAGTGATAAAAAGGCAGTTTTGTTTTCTTTTTTGGAGTGGTATTTAAAACCATGGAACAGGGGCGCCTGGGTGGCTCAGTGGGTTGAAGCCTCTGCCTTCGGCTTGGGTCATGATCCCAGGGTCCTGGGATCGAGCCCCACATCGGGCTCTCTGCTCAGCGGGGAGCTTGCTTCCCCCTCTCTCTCTGCCTGCCTCTCTGCCTACTTGTGATCTCTCTGTGTCAAATAAATAAATAAAAATCTTTAAAAAAATAAAACCATGGAACATCTCTTTTTATTAATTATTTTTATTAACATATAATGTATTATTTGCTCCAGGGGTTACAGGTCTGTGAATCGTCAGGCTTACACAATTCACAGCACTCACCTTATCATATACCCTCCCCAATGTCCATAACCCAACCACCCTCTCCATACTCCACCTCCCCCCAGCAACTCTTTGTTTTGTGAGATTAAGAGTCTCTTATGGTTTGTCTCCCACCTGATCCCATCTTGTTTTATTTTTCCCTTCTCTACCCTCCAAACCCCCACTCTGCCTCTCAAATTCCTTATATTAGGGAGATCATATGATAATTGTCTTTCTCTGATTGACTTATTTCACTCAGCATAATACTCTCTAATTCTATCTACACCATTGCAAATGGCAAGATTTCATTTCTTTTGATGGCTGCATAGTATTCCATTGTGTATATATACCACATCTTCATTATCCATTCATCTGTTAATGGACATCTAGGTTCTCTCCATACTTTGGCTATTGTGGACATTGCTGCTATAAACATTCAGGTGCACGTGCCCCCTCGGATCACTATGTTTGTATCTTTAGGGTAAATACCTAGTAGTGCAATTACTGGGTCATAGGGTAGCTCTATTTTCAACTTTTTGAGGAACTTCCATGCTGTTTTCCAGTGGCTGCACCAGTTTGCTTTGCATTCCCACCAACAATGTAGGAGGGTTCCCCTTTCTCTGCATTCTCTCCAACATCTGTCCTCTCCCGACTTGTTAATTTTAGCCATTCTGACTGGTGTGAGGTGGTATCTCATTGTGGTTTTGACTTGTATTTCCCTGATGATGACTGATGTTGAGCATTTTTTCATGTGTCTGTTGGCCATCTGGATGTCTTCTTTGCAGAAATGTCTGTTCATGTCCTCTGTCCATTTCTTGATTGGACTCTTTGCTCTTTGGGTGTTGAGTTTGATAAGTTCTTTTTAGATTTTGGATACTAGCCCTTTATCTGATATGTTCTTTGTGGATATCTTCTCCCATTCTATCATTTGTCTTTTGGTTTTGTTGACTGTTTCCTTTGCTGTGCAAAAGCTTTTGATCTTTTGATGGTTTTGTTGAAGTCCCAATAGTTCATTTTTGCCCTTGCTTCCCTTGCCTTTGGTGATAAAACTATGGGATATCTTAAATGTTATTTTGGAATTGGTAAGATTGGTATGCATCTGTCATTAAAGTAGTAGCTTTGTTTCACATCCTTCATGGCACTTGATATTGTCACACTTTTTCATGCTTATCAGTTTAGCCATTCTGTGTGTTAGTCTCATTGTGGTTTTGATCTGTATTCCCCTAATGCTGAATGATATAGAGCATTTTTTCATATGTCTAGTGGCCATTTGTATTTCTTCTTTGGAGAAGTGTCTATTCATGTCTTCTGCCCATTTCTTGACTGGATTATTTGTTTTGGGGGGGTATTGAGTCTGATAAGTTCTTATGAATCTTGGATACTAGCCCTTTATCTGTACTGTCATTTGCAAGTATCTTCTCCCATTCTGTGGGTTGCCTCTTAGTTTTGTTGACTGTTTCTTTTGCTCTGAAAAAGCCTTTTATCTTGATGAAGTCCCAATAGTTCATTTTTGCTTTTGTTTCCCTTGCTTTTGGAGTTGTATCTACCAAGAAGTTGCTATAGCCAAGGTTGAAGAGGTTGCTGCCTGTGTTCTCCTCTAGGATTTTGATGTAGAATTCACTTTTAAAGGATATTTTCATGGGTACAAAATTCTAAACTGACAGTAGTTTTTTTTTTCAATACTTGAAATATGTCACTGTTCTCTGTTTTTGTTTCTCTTTTCTCTGGCTGAAGAGAAAAAAAAAATGTGATTCTAACAGCAGCTTTACTACAGGGCAATTTTCCCCACCCCCATCATTCTTGCAAGGTTTTCTTCTTAATGTTCTGACACTTGTCAGAACAACAGGGTTGATAACTTGATATTCATCCTGCTTGGTGTTTTCTGAGATATTTGGATCTGAGACTCATGTACTTCAAATATTTCTTCTAATTCTCTGCCTTGTGTTTTCTTCTCCTAGTATTTTCAATGATTTTACACCTTTTGTCATTGCCCTATATTTCCTGACTATTCTATTTTCATCAGTCTTTTCTCTGTTATCATTTAACATGAGAGGTTCTGGTTCTGTGTCTGCAAGCTCACTGAACTTCCCTCACACAGGAGCTCAATAAAAGCATTCTCCAATTCTGTTCACAATGATTTTTCTTTCTACAATTACCTTTTGATCCTTTTCCCCAAGTCCACCTCTCTGCTTGCAGTGCCCGTCACTTCTTGCATGCTGTCCACTTTTTCCATTGGTGGTTTTAGCACATTAAATGTGTTTGCTTAAAATTCCCAGTTTTATAATTCCCCGATCTCAGTCATATCCCAGTCTGGTTCTGCTGTGAGCTCTGTTTCCTCGAACTGTGTTTTTTTGCCATTTAATATGCTTTGTAATGTTTGGTGGAAATCTGAACATGATGCATTAAGCAAAAACTACTGTAGTAAATCTTCTGCTAATGTGAGGTGCTGTTTTGTTGCTTTTTTGGTTTTTGTGGGGTTTTTTGTTTTTAATGTTCTGAGAGTTACTCCATGCTCACTGTTTGCTGTGAGCCATAATGTTTGAAGCTATAGATTCCTCTGAGGTGCTTTGTATTTTGTAGGAGGTTTTGTTGTTTGTCTCTACTGTTTGCTTTGGGATTCCCTGGATACTTTTTCTATAGTAAAGTCTGAGAGTTACATTATTTCAGTTGAAATCATGTCTTGGTATCAGAGCCACATTAATGCAGTGGAAAGGTAGGGGAAGTGTTGTGTAGTTGTATGGTTAGATCTCGGGATTTTAGTGAAAGTGTGTCCCTGGGACATGGCCTTCACAAGTACTACTTCTCAGACCTTTTCCCCATTAGCTAAGAGAATAGAGGAAGCTAGATGGCAAGAGGTCCCTTCCTCTACATAGAAACCTGGAGGGGTTTGGATTGGGGGATTTCCTTTCTCCAAAGGAGAACAGAGGGCACTCAGTGTTTTCCAGATTGTTGCTTCTCTTCTCCTCCAATGAAAGTTGAATGACTTTTCCTCAACTTTCATCATGACAATGTGGTGGGGCTACTAGAGATAAATCATAGAAGTGTGGAGGCCCCCACCAGAATTACCCACTCCCCTGGAGATTTTCACCTTCCAGCCATGCTAACAGAGCCTCCAGAGATTCTTTAGTCATAGGGTAACATTTGCGGCCCAGATCCTGGCTCCTGCAGACTCTTGTACTTCTGAGGCTGTGACTGCCCTGTATTCATCTGTCTCTCCAGCTTTTGTGGTGGCAGTTTGCCTTGAGATCTCAGTTCTCTGATGGATTTCTGAAAAATTTGATTTTCAGCTTGTTCAGCATGTCTCTTGTTACAATGACAGGAGTGATGATGTCCAAGCTCCATACATATCAGACCACAAACTGGAAGACTATTAATCTTTTTAATAAAAAGTAACCTTAGCTTGTTCCCTCTGCAAAAGCCCCCTTTCATAACCTATTGTTGGAAAAAGGAGGAGATATAATGAGCTATTCTCACTGACTTTTTAAAATAGGATGTAAGGCCAGGAGGAGGGACAAGATGGCAGAGAAGTAGGAGACCCTGTTTCAACCGGTCCCCTAAAGTGATCAAAATATCTACTGGAACACACTGAACACCCATGAAATCAGTCTGAGATGTAAGATTATACAACTCCGGATCTCTAGGGGGGCAGAAGACATCAGTGGAGAGGTAAAGCTGAGTGGGAATGCTCAGATTATAATTGGAGGATAAACAGAAGGGGGAGGGAGGGAGCCTCCAGAAGTGACCCATTGGAAAATAATACCCCAATACAAAAGTGCCCTGTGGTTGGAGACCAGCACTAACTTGGAGACTAATTAAAAGAACTCAAAAAGTGCAAAAGATCTTAAGGGGGAACTGGTAGAATCAGCTGGGCATGGGCGTAAGCCTAAGCCCATGGTCCCAGGATGATCACTGCTGGCAACCACCCATGCCAGAGAGAGCCCGGTGGGAACTCCAGTTGGTGGTCCCTGAGCCAGAAGCTTTCCACTGCTTGCACCACCGCTGGGGCTGGGTGCACTCCCGCCTGTGCCTGAGAGAGCCTGGTGTGGATGCCAGCCAGCAGTTTCTGGTCCACAGTCTTCCATGACTGGCTGCAGGGTCTGAGCACACCCAGCCTGCACCTGAGAGAACCTGGCACACACTCCAGTTGGGGTCCCTCTGACCACAGCCTTCCGTGCCCTGCACCTCTGCTGGGTGTGAGTGCACCTGGAGTGGGAAGGGTCCCAGACACAGTCCAGGCAATAGCAGACACCTGGGTTCAGGTTTGCCTGGACCAATATCATTCATGGTTTTAGTGACACGGGGGTGCAGAGACAAGCAGGGGTCTCAACAACCACTGAGTTGGTGGTTGGGGGTGCCCGTGGCCTGTGGGAGTTTACAGTGTTCAGAAGAGTTTGCAGAGCGCGAGTCTGTGTGTTCTGGACCACCCAGAGGGGAGCAGACTGAGGTTTCTCTCTGATGCACAGGTTTGGGTGCGAACAGTCTACTTTCCACTAAACCTCCAAAAAGCCACAAAAGCTGCCAAAGATCAAAACCTCCAGAGAACAAAAGCCTGTTATGTCCACAAAGCTCAGCCCCTTGATAGGGAGTAGGACAACTCAGCCCAAGCAGGGCTGACTGAAAAACAAGCAGCACTTCCCCTACAAGACAAGCCAAAAGAACAAGAGGACAACCACTACAGGGTTCCCATAAAACTTTAAAACCCTGACATCAGGGGAAAACAATACATTAAGCTCCCAATATTGCCTCAAAGTCTGTACATTTCATAGATACAATTTTTCTTTTTTTTTTTTAATTCATTGTCATGATTCTTGTTCTTTAATTTTTTTAACTTACTTACCATTACAACTAGAGGTTCAATACAACATAGTCCATAACTTTTTTTTTAAAGATTTTATTTATTTGTCAGAGAGAGAGTGGGAGCAAGCACAGGCAGACAGAATGGCAGGCAGAGGCAGAGGGAGAAGCAGGCTCCCCGCTGAGCAAGGACCCCGATGTGGGACTCGATCCCAGGACGCTATGTTCCATTACTTTTTAACTTGAACTTTCTTCATACATATACCTATGTTTCTTTTTCTTTTCTTTTTTTTATACAAATAGATATAAGCTTCAAGGTAATCCTTTTTCCTTATTTAATACTACCCTTATATGTAAACCAGGTTTAATTGCCCTGTATCTCTGGAAAGTTGAGTCCTTTAACAAAGATAACAAGATTCTCCCAGGAAGAACCAAAATAAGCTTCCTCACCCACATCAAGAGTTTATAACTACCTTCCCATCTTATTCTTCTGTTAGGATTTCTTTGTATTTGTTTTTGTACTATATACATATTATTCTTGGGGTTCATTTTGGCTGGGCTTTTCTTTTTTTCTTGTCTTTTACTTTTGTTGGTCCTTTTTTTGTTCATTTCCATTTCTGTACCTTATAAACCTTAATTTGGAGGGTCATTTTGGCTGGGTTTTCACTTTTTTTCTCATTCTCTCTCTCTCTCTCTTTTTTCCTTTTTCTTTCTTTTTGGTGGTGACTTCCGATTGCTCCAAAACTTTCCAGGATGCCCCTTGCCTGGATCGTGGTTGATATATTCAGCTATACATCCCCTCAACCACCTATCACCACAATGACTAGGAGGTGGAACACCCAACAGAGGAAAAATTCAGAGACTGTGCCCTCTCCCACAGAACTAATCAGTATGGACATAAACAGTATGTCAGAAAGTGAATTCAGGGTAACAATTATCCGGGCAATGGCTAGGTTGGAGAAGACCATTAGTGGCAACATAAAGACTCTAAGGGCAGAAGTGAGGGATGATCTGGCAGTACTAAAAAATGCTATCAATGAGATCCAATCTAATGTAAATACCCTAACAGATAGGGTAACTGAGGCAGAAGGTAGAATTTGTGATCTTGAGGACAAACTGATAGAGAAGAAGGATCAAGAGGAAACTGGGAACAAACAGCTTAGAAGCTAAGAAAAAGGATTATGGAAACAAATGACGTCATGAAACGTTCCAACATCAGAATTATTGGGATCCCTTGAGGGGGTGGAGAAAGAGAGAAGACTAAAAGATATACTTGAAAAAAATTCTGGATGAAAATTTACCTAATCTGGGGAATGGAACAAGTGTTCGTGTCCTAGAGGTAAAAATGATACTCACCCAAGAACAATGAGTCTAGAAAGACCTCCAGACACTTAATTTTGAAAACGACAAATCACAATTTTAGACAAGAGGCCTTAAGGGCAGCTATGTGGAAGAGATTCCTTACTTACAGAAGAAGGTCCATCAGAATAACCTCAGACAGGTCCACAGAAACCTGGCAAGCCAGAAAGGGCTGGAAAGATGTATTCAGGGCACTAAATGAGAAGAACTTGTGGCCAAGAATACTTTATCCAGCAAGGCTGGCATTCAAAATGTATGGAGAGGTAAAGAGCTTCCAAGACCAGTAAGGTTTTAAAAAGTATGTGACCACCAGCCAGCACTACAAGAAATACTAAGGGGTGGGGGTTCTGTAAAAGAACAAAGAACCCAAGAGTGTCATAGAACAGAAATATAAAGAGACACTCTATAGAAACAAGAACTTCACAGGCAACATGATGTCAATAAAAATGTATCTTTCAATAATCACTCTCAACATGAAAGGCCTAAACACTCCCATAAAATGGCACAGGGTTGCAGATTGGATAAAATGAGAGGACCCGTCCATATGTTGTCTACAAGAGGCCCATTCTGAACCTAAGGATACATCCAGACTGAAAGTGAAGGGATGGAGAAGCATCTTTCAGGCCAATGGGCCTCAAAAGATAGCTGGGGTAGTGATTCTCATATCAGATAAATTAGATTTTAAATAAAGACTGTAGTCAGACATACGGAAGGACACTACATCATTCTTACAGGGTCTATCCATCAAGAAGATCTAACAATTGTAAATATGTATGCCCCCAATATGGGAACAGCCAACAACATAAGACAACTGTTAATCAAAATAGTCATGTTGATATGAATACATTAATTGTAGGGGATCTTAACATGCTACTCTTAGTAATAGATCATCCAACCAGAAAATCAATAAAGGAACAAAGCTGTGAATGACACATTGGAGAAGATGGACCTCATAGATATATACAGAACATTACACCCTAAAACAACAGAATATGCATTCTTCTTGAATGCACACCGAACTTTCTCCAGGATAGAGCACACATGGGTCACAAATCAGGGCTCAACTGAAACCAAAAGACTGAGATTATTCCCTGTATATTCTCAGACAACAATGTTTTGAAACTGGAACTCAATTACAAGAAAAAGTTTGGAAGGAATACAAGCGCTTGGAAGGTAAAGACTATCCTACTCAAGAATGTTTGCATCAACCTGGAAATCAAATAACACATAAAAAATTCATGGAAAACAATGAGAATGAAGACACTTCAGTCCAAAACCTATGGGATATGGCAAGGTGGTCCTAAGAGAGAAATACATAAGCATCCAAGCCTCACTCAAAAAAAAATTGAAAAATCTAGAATACACCACCTCTCCCTATGCCTTAAAGAACTGGAAAATCAAGAATAAATTAAGCCAACCCCTTGCACAAGAAGGGAAGTAATCAAGATTAGAGCAGAGATCAGTGAGTTTAGAAACTAGAGATATGTAAAACACATCAACAAACCTAAAGGCTTGTTGTTTTGATAGAATTAATAAGATCAATAAACCACTAATAAAAAACTAATTAAAAAACTAATAAACTAATAAAAAAGAAAAGAGAGAGTACCCAAATTAATAAAATTATGAATGAAAGGGGAGAGATCACGACTAACACCAAAGAACTAGAAACAATCATCAGAAATTATTATCAACAGCTATATACCAATAAGTTAAGCAACCTAGAAAAAATGGATGCATTCTTGGAAACCTATAAACCTCCAAGACTGAACAGAAAGAAATTCACAACCAGAATAGACCAATATCTAGTAACAAGATTGAAGCAGTGATCAAAAACCTCCCAAAACAAGAGCCTGTAAACTGATGGATTCCCTGGGGAATTCTACCAAACACTCAAAGAAGAAATAATACATATTCTTCTGAATCTGTTCCAAAAAAAATTGAAAGAGATGGAAAATTTCCAGACTCTTTCTATGAAGCCAGCATTACCCTGATCCTCAAACCAGACAAAGACCCCATCAAAAAGGAGAATTTCAGACTAATATTCCTGATGATTATGGATGCCAAGATTCTCAACAAGATCCTAGCTAATAGGACCCAACAGTATTAAAAAGATTATCTACCACGACTAGGTGGGAATTACCCCTAGAATGCAAGGGTGGTTTAACATTCACAAATCAATTAATGTGATAGAACAAATCAATAAGAGAAAAGAACCACATGGTCCTCTCAATTGATGCGGAAAAAGCATTTGACAAAATACAACATCTGTTCCTGATTAAAATGCTTCAAAGTATAGGGATGGAGGGAGCATTCCTCAACTTCATAAAATCTATCTATAAAAAACCCACAGTGAATATTATTCTCAATGGAGAAAAGCTGACAGCCTTCCCTTCGAGATCAGGAACACAGCAATGATGTCCAATCTTGCCACTGCTGTTCAACGTAGTACTAGAAGTTCTAGAAACAGCAACCAGTCAACGAAACTAAATAAAAGCTATTCAAATTGGCAAAGAAGAAGTCAAACTCACTCTCTTCACAGATGACATGATATTTTTATTATATGGAAAACTCAAACGTCTCTACCCCCAAACTACTAAAACCCACACAGCAATTCAGTAATGTGGCAGGATACAAAATCAATCACAGAAATAAGTTGCTTTCTTATACATTAACAATAAAAATACAGAAAAGGAAATTATTGAATTGATTCCATTTATTATAACACCAAGAAACATAAGATACCTGAGAACAAACCTAACCAAAAAGGTAAAGGATCTGTATTTGAGGAACTACAGAACACTCATGAAAAAAATTGAAGAAGACACAAAAAGATGGAAAAATATTCCATGCTCATGGATCAGAAGAATAAACATTGTTAAAATGTCTATACTGCCCAGAGCAACCTATACTTTCAATCGCATCCTAATCAAAATTCCACCAGCATTTTTCAAACTGCTGGAACAAACAATTGTAAAATTTGTATGGAGCCAAAAAAGGTCCCAAATTGCTAAGGGAATGTTGAAAAAGAAAAACAAAACTGGGGGCATCATGTTGCCTGATTTCAAGCTTTACTATAAAGCTGTGATCGCCAAGACAGCATGGTACTGGCACAAAAAAAGACACATAAACCAGCAGAACAGAGTAGAGAGCCCAGATATGGACCCTCAACTCTATGGTCAAATAATCTTTGACAAAGCAGGAAAAAATACACAGTGGAAAAAAGACAGTCTCGTCAATAAATGGTGCTGGGAAACTTGGACTGCTATGTGTAGAGGATTGAAACACGAGTATTCTCTTACACCACACACAAGTATAAGCTCAAAATGGATAAAAGACGTCAATGTGAGGCAGGAATCCATCAGAATCATAGAGGAGAACATAGGCACTAACCTCTTCGACATCAGCTACAGCAACTTCTTACAAGATATGTCTCCAAAGGCAAAGGAAACAAAAACAAAAATGAACTTTTGGGACTTCATCAAGATCAAAAGCTTCTGCACAGCAAAAGAAACAGTCAACAAAACAAAGAGGCAACCCACGGAATGGGAGAAGATATTTGCAAATGACAATACAGACAAAGGGCTGATATCCAGGATCTATAAAGAACTCCTCAAATTCAACACACACAAAACAGATAATCATGTCAAAAAATGGGCAGAAGACATGAACAGACACTTCTCCAATGAAGACATACAAATGGATAACAGACACATGAAAAAATATTCATCATCACTAGCCATCAGGAAGATTCAAATCAAAGCCACATTGAGATACCACCTTACATAAGGTAGAATGGCCAAACTTAACAAGACAGTAAACAACGTGTGTTGGAGAGGATGTGGAGAAAGGGGATCCCTCTTACACTGTTGGTGGGAATGCAAGTTGGTGCGGCCACTTTGGGAAAGAGTGTGGCAATTCCTTAAGAAATTAAAAATAGAGCTTTCCTATGACCTTGCAATTGCACTACTGGGTATTTACCTCAAAGATACAGATGTAGAGAAAAGAAAGGCCATCTGTACCCCAATGTTCATAGCAGCAATGGCCACAGTCGCCAAACTGTGGAAAGAACCAAGATGCCCTTCAACAGTCAAATGGATAAGGAAGATGTGGTCCATATACACTATGGAGTATTATGACTCCATCAGAAAGGATGAATACCCACCTTTTGTATCAACATGGACGGGTCTGGAGGAGATTATGCTGAGTGAAATAAGTCAAGCAGAGAGAGTCAATGATCATATGGTTTCACTTACTTGTGGAGGATAAGGAACAACACAGAGGACATTGGGTGAAGGAGAGAAGTGAGCTGGGGGAAATCAGAGGAAGAGATGAACCATGAGAGACTGTGGACCCTGAGAAACAAAATGAGGGTTTTGAAGGGAGGGGTGTGGGGGGTTGGGTGAGTCTGGGGGTGGGTATAAAGGAGGGCACGTATTGCATGAAGCACTGGGTGTGGTGCGTAAACAGTAAATTTTGGGACATTGAATAAATGAAATTAAATTTTAAAAAATAATAAATAATAAATAAAATTGGATGTCAGAAGTTGCTAGGGTAATGTCACATCCTAGAATGAAATCCTGACTTGTTTTTCCTAGCTCAGTAGCTCTAAAGCCAAGCCCATGCTCCTTATGTAAGACACTTGTGTACATGATTAGCTTGGGATGATAAAGCAAAAAGTTAGACGAGATGAATGTGTAGAGCACAGTAGAGATGTCCAGGCTGTTCCTGGTTAGAGGGGTGTTTGAGCAGCAACAGTTCCAATAGGCAGGGATAAATCTCCCTGTGTATACTTACCTCCCCAGGGACCCATGTTATCCTGGCTGTATCCTTAAACCCCAAACACATTGTCATGTGCAGTTGTCAGTCCTTCTAGCCATCAATATGTGCTACTCTCTCTACCCCATCAGCTGGTCCATAGGAAATTTGAAACAGGTCCAGCCCCCGTGTCAGCCCTAATCTAAATCAGTGCTTTTCTACACTTGGTCTACAGGGCATAGGCACATGAGAATTATGTAGAGGAACAGGTACAGGGTTTTATGATAAGTTCTGGAGAAGACACAATGGTTCTGGGTAGAAAATAGGGAGAGGGGAAGGGACAAACTTGGGCAGAAGGAGTCCTGTCACATCCAAGCCTGGAGGAAAATGGGACATGAGCCCTTCCATCAAGTGCCCTTTGAGGACTGTGACCACAGGGATTGAACCACAGCCTTAAACCACCCATCTTTGGGGAAAATTGCAGGGCAGGAAATGGGGATGGAATGCTGTATCTATAGTCACCCAGTTGGCTCCAGGATTACAAAGGTCAGGGCTAGATCTTCATTTCCCATCTAAACAAGGCCCACACATGGTCCAGGCTGAGAAGAAGATGGGCATTGGTCAATTTCAAGAGTTATTCCCTGATGCCACGCATTTACTTCTTAGGTCCCAAGGAACCAGATCCAACCATGAAGGAAAATATGGTCAATGGCCCAGAGGATTTTGGTCTAACAAACCCAAGATAGAGATGAGGGATCCTACTGGTGAGGCTGTTTCTCATTATGTCCAACACAGTGGTAGGACTGCTATGAGTTGAGACCCAGGAAAACACCCCCTTAAAGGTGGCCTGGCAGGCCATGGTCCTGGGTCCTCAGCTGTAAGTCAGTGGACTTTGACATGGCCAGCCCCTGGACATGTGACTTGAGAGGCAGTAGTGTCTCCAAACCCAGTGGTATTTATGGGGTTGGCCTCAGTGTCAAAGCGTGGCTGGAGAGCCATTATACGTGTAACATACAAAAGTATGAATTGACAATGTTATCCATAAGGCTTCTGGCCAACAGACTTAACAATAGTTAAGTTTTGAGGGAGTCAAAATGTGGATATGTGTATTTTCTTTTTACTGTCAGGGTCACTGTCCCTAACCCCGGCATTATGCAAGGATCAAATGTATGTGCAGAACTGTTTCTCATCATGAACATCATTTCTAAGCTATCCAAGCCACCATCATTTCTCAACATGAATACTACATTGACCTCTTCTTAATCTCCCTGCTTCTACTCTCACCCACTTTCAGACTGTTCTCAACAGAGCAGCCAGAGAAAATTTTTAAAATGTTATGTCATCGATTGAAACTTCCATGTGTGGTTTTTTCAGAATGACCAGAAATGAGCAAGAAATCCACAGAATTTGTAGAACAAGTTTCTTGGCTACTTTTGTGTCTAATAGCTAATAAACTTTGGATATGTGTCAAGAAAAGAAAAAGGTAGGATCCTGTCACTCCTCAGTTCCATAACCCTCCAGTATTATTACTGACACCTCCAAAGCCCTTATGGTCTATAAGGCCTGAAATGTGCCCTCCACCTCCCTCCTGATTCAAGGACTGTGCTCCTGATGTTCCCTCCATTAGGAATACCCTTCCCCCAGATGTATTTATTTATCATTGCATCCCTGGCTTGAAAGTACGCCTTAGGAGGAAGCGAGTTCATTTTCTTCGATACCTCATCAGCAGCGTCTAAACCAGTGACGTACTAGGCACCCCACAGTGCCATTTTAAAATGCTACCGGTAAATAGGAACTGATTCTGGCTTTGTGGCTGAAAGGCGCGGCATCTGTGGAAGGAAAGACGACTTTCCTGGAGCAAGGAATGTGACTTCAGGGAGCCTCTGAGATGGAGAAAGGCAGTCTGGCCTCGGAGCTGATTGAGTCCTCTTACCGGCCTAACCAGGTCTCCTCCCCAGGCTCCACCCCTTCTAGCGCCCTCTAGAGTCAATTGGCTGCACTCTCCGAGCCCTTTCATCCTCCCAGCCAATGACAGGGCAAAATCTATGCGGGAGGCGGGGCCAGGGTTCCCGCGAAGCTGGCGGACTTCTGAGGGGTGGGATGCTCCAACCTCCGGGGCACAGAGATTCCGAAACCTCCAGATGCCTAGAAGGGCCCTGGGGTCAAGCTGAGAGTTAGTGGGGAGTCAGTGACGCAGTTGCGTCTCCGCTGTGTTCCGAGATGTGAGTCTGGCGCTTTCGACGAGGGGTATGTGGCAGCCTGGCTTCGGGGTTCGGTCCGTGTTCTGGGAGAGGGCGGGTGACTCCGGCCGGGACCCAGGCCTCCTTCTGCGCAGCCGCTGCGGCGACGGGGAGGAGGTCTCTCTAGGGGTAGTCGAGGGCCTCTCTTTCCCCTCGCTCCCTCCTGTCCCTTTGTCTGGGGTCTCATCTCCCACACCGCATAGGGGCTCGCTCTGATAGGGCTGATAGTGGTTATAGAATTTTGCTGTCCCCACCCCTAGCCAGCAGGCCGCCCTGGTAATAGCGGTCTAGAGCCCAGCTAGGCTGCACGGACTCCACAACCCCAGCTTGATCGGATCACCAGTCCAGCCCCCGTTGTGTTCCCAGTGAGCAACAGAGTTTTGCAGGAGATTACTCATTCATTCATTCAGTACTTACTGAGCGCCTACCACTGACTGCTAGGTCCTGGGGGTGACAGTGTGTACAAAGCAAAGGTGTTTTCTGGTAGGCAAGAAATGGAACAAGCTTGAAGGGCTAGAAGCCGAGTCTGGAAATCTGGAGAGGTTGAAAACACAAAACAGATTTTGAGGGCTAGTAATCCTAAGAACCAGGTAATCATTAAAAATAAGCAAAGAAACCAGGAAATATTCACCTTTCATCCTCCCTTTAAAGACTTACTAGTTTTTCCTCTCTAAAGACACTTGACTTAACGTTCCCTTCTCATCTCCCTGCTGCAAACTTTGGCTGGAAAGCAGGATTGCAGTTGGAATGCATTTTGCAGTTAGAGAAGGCTATGGAGACTTAGATGTCAAACAGAACAGGTGAGAAGGAGCAGCTGTAGTTGGATGGAATGAGGATTACCTTCACACACAGAAGATTTGTCTCTTACCAGCCATACGGCCTTTGGCATGTCATCCAATCTCTGGGAGCTGCATTTCCCCTTCTTCAGAATGGGAATGATCATTCTTGCTTTTCATAGTTCTATAGGAAAGGAAGTTACCCAGGGATGGGACACTGCCCTGAGTAACTTCTTTTCCTATGGGAAGTTCCTTTCCTATTGGAGTTGAGCTCTCAGAGAACACAATCTTCTCTCTTCTGTTTACAGCAATAGGACACCCCCTTAGGAACTTCCTCACCAAACCTAAGGAAGAGATCAGGCAAGATTTGTGCTGGGCAGATTCTTTGGAGTGAGACTGTGCTGGCCAGGTGAGACCTATACTGTGAAATTAGTTATAATTTGACAGGAATCCTGCTGACTAGAGGAAGGACCATGGCTGAAAGGGAGCATTTCTGGATGGCTATTTATTGAGGATGAGAGAACCAGAGGAGTGGGAGTGAGCCCTCTGGACCTTGAGGAGTACAGTTTGGGGATGGGAGGAAAGGTGATAGAGTTGAACTCAAATTTGGGTATCAGGAGACTTGAATTTGAGTTGCAGTTTTCTTCTAGGTTTGTTTCCCCATCACTACATTTTGATAGAAGGCACTGGGAGATCTGGGTGATTCCTTCCAGCTCTGACATTCTGAGAATCTCTGAGTAGTTAAACTAAGTCAATCTAGAATTGGGGCCCCTGGATGGCCCTGTTGAGACAACATTGCCAAGACTGTATATATACTGTCATGGTGTTCAGATAATATGAAGTACGAAAGGGATGAACAAGTGGAGAAGGGATGATGGTGGTCATGTGTGAAGGGTGCAGTTCTTATCATCCCTATCCCCAGATAGAAACAGAATCTTGAACTTGTTTAAGATTTCAAATCACACAACATTTACTGAACCCTCTTTCTGCTAGGTACCTTGTGGAATTCCACCCATGAATACCATGGCCCTTGCTCTCAGGGGCTTAGAGCTTAATGTGTACTTGGGAGGAGGAGTGACACAGACATACACCCAATTCTAGTATAAGGCAGCCCTAGTGTATAGTACAGATTTGTTACAGTGTGTTTTTGTTTTGTTGAAGTACAGAAATTTCTGTGTGGTCAAGTCTGTCTGCTTTTGTTATGATGTTAGGGTTTGTTTCATGCTTAAGGTATAGATCTTTTGCTTCCTGACATCAAGTGGTCCCCCGATATTTTCTCCCAGTTCTTTTTTTTTTCTTTCAATTTTTATATTTCATTCATCTGTCTCTCTGGAATTCTTCAGGTATTCCCTCTTACTCCTCACTCTGTTGCAGCTAATCGGTAACCAAGGACCATGTGACTACTGCTATCAGAAACCAGAATAGGTGATGCTGTTGAGTTAAAGGAATATGACCTCCGAAGGTAAAACCCCTTTCTCTCTCCTTCTGGGAATAGGACTGTGCCCTTTGTGAGTTTCTCACAGCCTGAAGGGAATGGTGGTCCTAAGATCAGAACACTCACCTATCAGTCTCAGGGATTTGTAGGTCAGAGATTTGTGGGGCCCCATTTGTTCTCATCCATTTGCCAGTTGTCTGAGATTATGCCTTTATTCACAGTTGCTTGGATATCCCCGGTGTCCTGCTGGCCTCATGATCTTATCTGTCCCTCCTTTTATTTCTCCAGCCAAGAGTTCACCTTCTCTCTTAGAGCCCGTGAATTCTTCCAGGCTTTCTGAGGGAATTTCCCACCCAGTCAGGCAGAGGACAGATCATTAGGTTTCCTTTTGACCAGCCTCTCCTCAGACTGGCCCTCCCTGATCTTCTGATAAGTCTTGCTTCCCTCTTAGTTCCCCCAGAATCACCTTGGGCTTCCTTATGGCACATCCTTGTGCATTTCTCTTTTTCCCTTCCTGCTCTTCTAACCAAAATCTCTGTCAGTGAGCTAATATATTTGCATGACTTCCTTTGTCCCCTCTGTCTTATTCTCAAATTTGCATTCCTGACATACTCTTCCTCTTCTCATCTAAACTGTTTTCCTACATCTTCATCTTCCTTAGTGACATTACCGTTGTTGATATTCAGACCTGGATCTGATAACCTTGAATTCTTTCTTTCAGTCATCCTCTGTATCCAGTCTAATACAAGTTTATGCTTTCCTGGAAATTCCTGGATTTCATCATTCTCTTTCCTATCATTTTCTCATTCATTTCCCATTCATTTGTTCATTCATTTCCCATTCGTTTGTTCATTCACTCAGCAAACACTTATCGGACACCTAGAGAGTGGCAGACCCTCTAATGGTCACCCATCCTGCATTCCTAAAGTTGTTTCCCAACTCATTTCCCTTCCTCCAATCTTTTTTTTTTTCACCTCTAATCCATCTGGGCTAATCTTCCTAAATCATTTTTTAAAACACGTTTAATTGAAGTATAGTTGATATACAATAGTATACCCTAAAGTGGTCTTTTCCTAATTCCAGTTTTAGGTAGGATGATATGAAATCTATTGTCCAGCCTGGAATATTTTCATGAGTTAAAGGGACCACTATTCATAATGATGCTGGAGTGATGCTGGAAACTGTATTCTTGACAAGTGAGAGTGAGAGAGGAGAACAGCAAGGTAGAAAAAAGAATATAGAGTGGGGAAAGAAAATGAGGATGGTTAATACTTGTTACCCATTGACCATCAAATTATACCCATACGTGCCCCATAACTTCAGTGTTCTGGCTCATATCCCTTCATGCAACTTAATCCTTTCATCTATTCATTCAAAAAAAATTTTTTTGGTATGTCCTATGTGCTTGGAATTGTGCTAGCTGCTGGGAAGACAAAGGTAAACAAAATGGACAAAATCCACACCATCATGAAGCTACGTGGTAGTGTAATCACCCACTTATTTCTGAGTACACTGCCTTCCCCTCCCCCACAACCTTCTTTTTGAGGAAACTGTGTTCTTGACAAGTGAGAAATTCTCCTTAGTGTCTCTTATATGGCAAGTCTCCTAGAAACTAATTCCCTCAGCCTTTGTGTATCTGAAACATCTTAATTTCTCCTTCATTCTTGAGAGATAGTTTCGACAAATACAGAATTCATAGTTAACATCTTTTTTCTTCCAAGACTTTAAATATGCCATCTCCCTGCTTTCTGGCCTTCATGGCTTTTGAAGGGAAATCGGCTTTTAATTTTATGGAGGATTCCTTGTATGGGATGAATTAGTTCTGTCTTATTGCTTTCCAAATTCCTCCTTTGTTTTTGGGTTTCAACAAGTTGACTATAATGTGTCTTGGTGTAAATCTCTTTGAGTTTATCCTTGTTGGAATTCATTCTTGGATTTGCTTTTTTTTTTTATAATCTTTTTTTTTTTTAAGATTTATTTATTTATTTGACAGACAGAGATCACAAGTAGCCAGAGAAGCAGGCAGAGAGAGAGGAAGGAAAGCAGGCTCCTGGCTGAGCAGAGAGCCTGATGTGGGGCTCGATCCCAGGACCCTGGGATCATGACCTGAGCCGAAGGCAGAGGCTTTAACCCACTGAGCCACCCAGGCCCCCTTGGATTTGCTTTTTCTTGTGTTCCCTCAGATTTGAGAACTTTGGGAATTATTTCTTCAAATATTTTTTCTGCCCCTTTCTATCTCTCTTCCTCTTTAGAATTCCTAAAATGAGAATGATGGCAAGTTTGATGATGTCCCTCAGACTCTGTTCCTTTTTTATTCATTCTTTTTTCCCCTCTCTTCTTCATACTGGATAATTTCAAGTTCACCAATCCTTTCATCTACTTGCTCAAATCTGATGTGGAACCGCCTTAATAAGTTTTTTATTGTACTTATTATACTTGTCAGCTTGAGAATTTCTTTGGTTAATTTTTAAAATTTCTATGTTTTTATTGACATCCTCATTTTTTTCATACATCATTTTCCTGATTTCCTTTAGTTCTTTGTCCAAGGTTTCCTTTAAATCATTGTACATATTTAAGACAGTTGGCTTAACATCGTTGATGAATAACTCTAATGTCTGGTCTTCCTCGAGAATGATTTCTTCCAAATTCTTTCATTTTTCCTGTAAATCAGCTATATGTTTCATATATACCATATATTTCATATTTCATATATCACCCAGTGACTTCATCCCCCACCAACCTCCCCCTTAGCAACCCTCAGTTTGTTTCTAGCGTTAAGAGTCTCTTATGGTTTGCCTACCTCTCTGTTTTTTTTATCTAATTTTTTTTTCTGTCCTTCCCTTATATTCTTCTGTTTTGTTTCTTAAATTCCACATTTGACTTAAGAAACAAAGCAGAGGATTGTAAGGGAAGGAAGGGGAGCAGTGTCAGGGGCTGGGGTAACTGGGTGATGGACATTAAGGAGGACACCTGATGTAATGAGCACTGGGTATTATATAAGACTGAAGTGAGGGGAGGAGTCAAGATGGCAGAGAAGTAGCAGGCTGAGATGACATCTGGCAGCAGGAGATCAGCTAGATAGCCTATCAAACAATTCTGAACACCTACGAATCCAACAGGAGATTGAAGAGAAGAAAAACAACAATTCTAGAAACAGAAAATCGACCACTTTCTAAAGAGATAGATAGCACTGAAGACTGGGGCCCCTAGCTCTCGGCTCCTCTGAACTGGAGATTGGGAGGCCACCATTTTCATTCCCGTCCTCCGGAACTCTACGGAAAGCGTTCAGGGAACAAAAGCTCCCAAAAGCGAACCTGAGAGGATTACTTAGCCCGGCCCCTGGTAAGGGCGGTGCAACTCCGCCTGGGGCAAAGACACTTGAGAATCACTACAACAGGCTCCTCCCCCAGAAGATCAAAGAAATCCAGCCAAGACCAAGTTCACTTAACAAGGAGAACAGCGGATTTTTTTTTTTAAAGATTTTATTTATTTATTTGATAGACAGAAATCACAAGTAGGCAGAGAGGCAGAGAGAGAGGAGGAAGCAGGCTGTCCGCAGAGCAGAGAGCCCGATGCGGGGCTCGATCCCATGACCCTCGGATCATGACCCGAGCCGAAGGCAGCGGCATTAACCCACTGAGCCACCCAGGTGCCCCGAGAACAGCGGATTCTTATCTGGACAAAAAGACAAGGCGGAAAAACTCACCACAAAAAAAAAGAACAGGAGGCAGGACCGAAGGCTAGGGACCTAATCAGTACAGACATTGGTAATATGTCAGATCTGGAATTCAGGATGACGATTCTCAAGGTTCTAGCCAGGCTCGAAAAAAGCATGGAAGATATTACAGAAACCCTGTCAGGAGAAATAAAAGCCCTTTCTGGAGAAATAAAAGAACTAAAATCTAATCAAGTTGAAATTAAAAAAGCTATTAATGAGGTGCAATCAAAAATGGAGGCTCTTACTGCTAGGATAAATGAGGCAGAAGAAAGAATTAGTGATATAGAAGACCAAATGACAGAGAATAAAGAAGTTGAGCAAAAGAGAGACAAAGAACTACTGGACCATGAGGGGAGAATTCGAGAGATAAGTGATACCATAAGACGAAACAACATTAGAATAATTGGGATTCCAGAAGAAGAAGCAAGAGAAATAGGAGCAGAAGGTATACTGGAGAGGATTATTGTAGAGAATTTCCCTCATATGGCAAGGGGAACAAGCATCAAAATCCAGGAAGTGCAGAGAACAACCCTCAAAATCAATAGGAATCGGTCCACACCCCGCCATCTAATAGTAAAATTTACAAGTCTTAGTGACAAAGAGAAAATCCTGAAAGCTTCACGGGACAAGAAGTCTGTAACATACAATGGTAAAAATATTAGATTGGCAGCAGACTTATCCACAGAGACCTGGCAGGCCAGAAAGAACTGGCATGATATATTCAGAGCACTAAACGAGAAAAACATGCAGCCAAGAATATTTTATCCAGCTAGGTTATCATTGAAAATAGAAGGAGAGGTAAAAAGCTTCCAGGACAAACAAAAACTGAAAGAATTTGTAAACACCAAACCAGCTCTACAGGAAATATTGAAAGGGGTCCTCTAAGCAAAGAGAGACCCTAAAAGTATTA
>ML101345.1:18822-45397 GCA_003697995.1 Taxidea taxus jeffersonii | reverse complement strand
GAGACATTATTTTGGATCTTTGGTTGCAAAATGCTACCTCCTCAACTGAAAATGTTCCTGAAAGCTGGATATGTTGTCATAAATTTCATGACTTGTATCAGGACTGCTGGCTTAGACCAAAAGGAAGCACAGCACAGAGAAGGAGTGAGGGCAGTGAAGGTGGAGAGTATCAGTAACTATTCTGTGAACAGGGGCTCAGATCTTTCCCTCTTCCAGTCTTTACAAAATTAACTTCTCGCTTCCCGCCAGTCCTTTGCTCAGATTGGTTTGCCTTCCTATTTTATTATCATCAGCAAATAGTAAAAGAGTGTGTAATGTGTGATATTTGCAGAAGGAATTAATGAAATATAAAATGTAATCTTTGACTTTTATATAATTTAATTCTTTCATTCATTCCACAAACTATTATTGAGAGCCCACACTGTACTAAACTACAAAAGTGAATAAAGCATTACTTCTTGCCTTAAGAATCAACACTTTATTTGGGAAGACAGGATCAATATATAGGGAAAAATGCCAAAAAACAAGGATATAGGATAAGTTAGATGATGGTATACAAATTCATGAGTTCTGCATGTTCACAGACATTCCTTTCCCAGAACTCCAAAGAGAATCACTTGCTTGTGACCTCCATCCCCAGACCATTACCCCCCGCCCCCCCCCCTCCATACACACACCCGCCTTCCTATGCAGTAAAGGGAGAAAGAAAGCCTCATGGACTGGAGGAAGAAGGGCAGCTTTCTGGGGAGGGGCCAAGGAGCATACTGCTGGAGTAGCTTTGGAATGGGAAGGCAATTGATGAACGAGGGTTTTAATAAATATTACTATAAACTATGCATTGGGAGACCTTTTCATGCCCTTTGAGAGATGTGAGTAGAGAATAAAATTCCTTTTTAATTACTTTGGGCAGTTGAAATTTTCCTTCATGAAATCAGCCCCACTCTGAGACGGAACCTTCTGGTTACAAATAATGTGGATAATGCTGAACCAGTATTGTTGTGGAAGAATTCACCCTCGAGATGAACTGGAACTTGATTTCTGAGGCTGGGTGGGACAGAGGGTAACGGGAAGGAGGTATCACATGGTGGAGGGTGGGGGGATGGTGTGTGGAAACGATAGTGAATGTGCTGGGGTGGAAAAGCTGAGCGCATCTCCAGAGGCCAGTGGGAAGGCCCAGGTAAAGGAGAGTTTAGGAATATCAACCCAGCTCATCGGCTTCTCTAGGAGCCCTTCTTCTCTCCACTTTCTCCTGGATTTCCTGTAATTTGTTGTCTACAAGCAGTGAGGGCTTGCTCCTTCCTGTCTCCCTGACAGTGTTATCCCTTCTGAGCACAATCCTACTGCTCTCTCTCTCTCTAAGTTTCTCCATCTCTGGTCCTGGCTATAAGAGTGTTTGTACCCTGTTCCCACTCATACAAAGCTTTGGGTCTCACATCTAGGGCTATTTCCGAGATGGCAAAGACAGGATTGCAGTCATACACAAATGAATAAAATATTTATGGTGGACCTGAGAGGCTAGTTTAATCACACATATCTCTTTCCTCTTGTGTATTAATTAATCCTGATAAATCCCCCTACCTCTTTCTTTCCACTGCTGCATCCAAATTGCTCAAAAAGGCATGTTTGTAGAAGACAGGCTGAGGGGGTATTTCAGGAGCATCTTCAAAGAATAAGCCTTAAATATTTCAGACGGAGCAATGAGTGTAGCAGATCCATCATCAGAGAATACAATTTTGTTGACTTCATGAGAAACATCCATTTTTATGGACTTGAGAACTGCTCTGAACTCACTCTGGTTTCTGTGACCTCCTCTGTTATGACACAAATCTGGCAGGATGGGTCATGTTGGAATCCATCAAAATGAAACCCTGAGCTCTACCATCAGTACCTACTAAGTCGTAACCAAATTGTCTGGATATTTTATGCTAGAGGCTGATGAAAAAGTGGGAAGATGTGTCAGGAATTATGGCCCCCTTTCAATGCTCTGGCAACTCCAATAAATCCTTTTCTGTAGTTAGACAATGAGTTTTACCCTGAAGATGAAGAAAACCAACACCAGCACCGTCTACCCACCACTGGGATGGGTTGCTGCTGATGAATCCTAGAGAACTTTACCTCTGTCTGTTCTCATTCACCTTCACCAAATTTCCCATCATTTCTAGAGTAGCTTTGAATTTGGTTTTCTTACTCTGATTCAGCTTTTCTATAATGAATAAGATTTAACAATATTCAACATGCAACATAATTTCTGACATCCATTTCCAGGAAAAAAAAGAATCTGATTTAGGAGATAATGTCTTAGTCTGTTTGGGTTACTATAACACAGTAGTACAGACTGTATAGCTTATAAACAATGGAAATTTGTTTGTCACAATTCTGGGGACTGGGAAGTCCAAGATCAAGGCACCGGGGTGGTCTCATTTGGTAAAGACCATCCTCACTGTAGTGCCTCCTCACCATGTCCTCACATGGTGGAAGGGACTAGGGATTTCTCTGGATTCTCTAATAAGGCACTAATCCCACTGATGAATATTCCACGTTTGTGACTTAAGAACCTCCCAAAGACCCCATCTTTTAATATCACCATCTTTAGAGGTTAGGATTTCAACATGAGTTTTGGCAGGACACAATCATTCACCATAAAAGGTGGGAAAAGCTTGAGGGAGATAGTAACATCAAACCTAACTTTAGGATTCTCCCAAGTATGGTGCAAGAGACCTGGGGGTCTGGGAGAGTACAGTGTACCTGACATAGGACAGCTATTTCGGTATATATGCAGGCGTATGATGGGAGAAGCGACAGCAGAGAGAAGCAGGGGCCAGAGCACAAGAGGACATTTTATGCCAGCAAATCTCAAGATCGGCTGCTCATGAAAAATCTCCTGAGGAGATTTTAAGAAATACCATCATCAAGTCCTATTTCAGACTGATGTATTTTTAATAATTTATGTCTTAGAGTGAATTAATTCAGTTAGATTGCTTTCCCTTTAAACTTTAGTTGAGACCACTGAATAAATAGAAGTTCTGTTTGGGGGAGTTAATTAACCTTGAAGCGTGGATTAATTAATTAATTAAGCAACCATGTGTGGGTTGTTTTTTTAGGCACTGTGCGAGAGTGACGAGATAGGGAAGTCTTTGCCCCACATTTTGAAGGACTTACCCACTGGTAGAGAAGATATGCAAATAAATAGATATTTTATAATACTACTCTTATCTGAAAAGAAGTTTTCTAGTTGGAGAGTTCCCTGGTTCCTTCCAGCATATTGTGCTTTACATTCATGTCTTTGGCTCTTACAAAGGCTAGAGGGGCCCTGGAGATATTCTGGAAGGGTGTTTTTTGTTTTTGTTTTTAATAGTTTCTCCTAACAGCTGACGTGGGCTTGTCAGGTGCTTTTAAGGGGCTGAAGTAGAAGGGGTACTAATTGCCACATGTATAAGATTGTTTCTGTGGAAAAATGTATTCTGTATTAGGAAAGGAAATAAGGTGGAAACCAAAGACATTTAGATTCATATAAAAATGGGGGCATTATTGATGCTTTTCTTTTGCTTCATCAAGTAAATGGAATGACAAGGTACCGACGTGATATGATTACTTGAATTTTCTGCTTATAGGCAAGGAAAGGAAAACTCTTATTATTTCAGTTACCATTGGAAATATTTCAAGAATATGTTCATCTGCTTTTCTGCCTTGGTGATGGAGTATAGTGGATATAATGGAATATTTGTTTCCCTGAACTTCAATAGCCTTGCATTTTGATATTTTAATCACATATCTCCTAGTGTTATTTAATAATTATATCACTGTGAATCTTACCTCCCTGTTATGGTCTGAATATTTGTGTCCTCCCCAAATTCATAGGTTGAAATCCTAGCCCCCAAGGTAATGGAATTTAGAAGTGATTAGGGTGGTGATTAGGTCTTAAGGCCAGAGCCTGCATGATTGAAATCAGCACCCTTACAGGAAGAGACCTCAGATAGCTAACTCGTCTCTTCTACCATTTGAGGGCACAACAAGAAAGCACTGTCTGTATACCAGATAGCAGGCTCTCACCAGACACTGAATCTGTTGGTGCCTTGGTCTTGAATTTCCCAGCCTCCAGAACCACGAGACATAAATGTTTCTTGTTTATCAGCCATCCAGTTTATGGTCTTTTTGTTACGGAAGCCTGAATAAACCAGACACTCTTCAATGAGTCTATGAATTCCTTGGGAAGCAGAACAACAGCAGAATTTCCTGTATCTTGAGCTTCCCTACAAAAATCAGGCTCATTGTCTTGGGCATTTGCAGTGATCCATGAAGAGCTGTGAATGGGGCACCAGTCCTTCAGCTGTTGTGGTCTGAGTGTTTGTGTCCCTCCCCAAATTCATGTTGAAATCTTAATGCCCAAAGGTATTGTTGTTAGTAGGTGTGGCCTTTGAGGTGATTAGGTCTCAGGTGGAGATTAGTGTTCTTAAGAAAGAGGTCCCACAGGGGCACCTGGGTGGCTCAGTGGGTTAAGCCTCTGCCTTCCGCTCAGGTCATGATCCCAGGATCCTGGGATCGAGCCCCACATCGGGCTCTCTGCTCAGCGGGAAGCCACCCCCCCCGCCCCCCGCCTGCCTCTCTGCCTACTTGTGATTTCTCTCTCCCTCTGTCAAATAATTAAATAGAATTTAAAAAAAAAAAGAAAAAAAGAAAGAGATCCCACAGAGCTCCCAGCCCCTTTCACCATGTGGGATGGAGTGAGAAGTCTGGGACTCCCTAAGAGGGCCCTTGCCTGACCATGCTGGCATCGTGATTCTGGATTTCCAGCCTCTAGAACTGTAAGAAGTAAACTGGTCCAATATGAAATAAATTACCCAGTCTGTGGTATTTCGTTACAGTCGCCTAAACGGATCAAGACAGTTGCTTTGATGTCCTGACAAGTAAGGTGCCATGGATGCTTGCTTGGTAAGGGATGGTGATGAATGAAAGAGGGTGAATTCATCAGCATTAAGAATTGACAAGACAACACACGAAAAATAGAAGTTCCTTGTCAAGATATAGGGCAAGCCTGGTAAAAGTAAATTTATTAACTGATTAAATGTGTGTGTTTCTCTAATTTGAATCCTCGTCTCTGAAGAGAAAGGGGCACCTGAGGGCGCCTTAATTCAATGGATGCATATTGGTGACCTTTGATGACCAGTCATCCTACAGTTATGACCCACTTGGGAGCCCCCACTTCCTGTCTGGGCCGAGGTTCACCTGCTTCAGCTCCCTCTCTGCCTGATGAGCACCAGTGCTGGCAAAGGTTGGATTTAGCAGCAAAGTCTAGACTTGGGAATGTGTAGAGAGGAAGATTTCTTGAGAAAGAGATGTTTTTTAATGAGAATTCGGTATTTTAGTTAAGCATTCTTTTTCTGCACAAGGGAGACAGGATTCCTGTAACTGACATCAGCAAGTGCAATGATTGTATAAGGCCACACTGTGCAGGGCATCGGAAGTGTAGGCTGTGTGTGGACTCACATGCACACACACTCCGTACATGCACATTTTCTCTTGGATGAGCATGGGTGAGTTATCTTTGGGGCATAGGCAACAGTCACAGTGTGGTCTGGCTTTCACTGATGTATTTGTCTTTCCTTGAAAGAGGGCTTTAGCTGTTCAATTTAGTTTTGTTTATTTAAGATGTTGTGTTCGAACTTTGCCTGCATGCCTAGAGGCTGGAAGGCCATGGAAAATATGTGTATCTAACTAAATCAAAAAGCGCAATCACATCAGCTCAGACATGGACCCCTAGGGACCATCTTTTACTCCAAGAAATGCTTAGGTTGGAAAAGAAAGCTCTTTCCAACCTTGAAAGGATGAAAAAGAAAAAAAAAATGTTCAGAAGTGAAAATTCATAAAACGATTTTTTTCTTTTTCTTTTTCTTTTATCCAAAAGCATAACAAAATTTGCAGCAGGATATTACGAGCAAATTGACTTTTGCAGTAGTTTCATTTCAAATGATTGTGTATCCCTTACAAAGTTGCCTCCTCATTTTAGTTTTTGTTAAATAAAGAATACGGTTTATCCCCATATGATTTAAGTGATATTGAGAGGAACTTTCAGTTGTGTTGGATGACAGTGTATTGTGGCAAAAGGAAAGAGGGCATCAAGAAAATCTGGTGGTAACAACTCAGAAGGGTTAGTGCTTCCGTCTCAATAACAGTGCTTAAAGAACAACATTCCAAATTAATAATAGTAAAAAAGATGGGTTCTCCCCTAAACTATTTCAAATAGTTTATAGTTTATGAGAATACAGATTACTTTGCAAAGGGATTGTCTAGTGATTGTAGTTCACAGAAAGAAAAGATAAAATATAAAGAAAAATAGGTTTGGGGTTTCCTAATGTAGGAAATATGGGAAAGATTAAATCCAGTTTTTGAGAGGTCAAGTGAATCACTGTAATTAGCATACAAAAGAAACCAGTGATAAAATATCTTATTTTTTATGGGTTTGGTACTATGCCCAGCAAACCCAATGTGCTTAATAAATTTTAAATGGTATCAACAATATTCCCTTGTTGCTGATAGAGAGTTCATGTCATCACTTTGGGAGGCTTTCTTAACCCTTTAGGTATGGTTACTTGATTGAGTGAAGAGGGGAGAGGGTTTACCAGAAAACAGCGGGGGTAGAAATGATGCTTCTCCACACCATGAACAGATGTCTTGTGTCTTATTGAGATAATCGATTCTAATGTTATTAAGCACAAGCCTAATAAATCTGCCCTTGTATTTTTCTGATACAAATACAATATACCTACCACTGCTCAATATCCTTCATATGTGAGGTAATAAAACTGGTCCAATATGAAATCTTGTACTTTACATGTAAATTGGATTGCTATGGGCCATTAGACTCTTTACATAAACAATATATTTTGTTTAAAAGAAATCTGTGCTCAGTTTCACATTCTGAAAGTTCATAATGTGCAAAACCACATTAACAGAGTAAATGGTGTCGGGAAGGAATCTGGCATGGTCAACAGAGGTGTAAAGGAGAATGGGGACTTCACTTCCAGTAAAGCAACTTTTCTCTCCTGGGTAGTTTTAACAAGATGGCTGCCAGCAGGTGAAAGCACTAGTGTCAGATGTAATTAAAAACCTTAATTCCAGAATCATGCTCTACAACCTTCACGGTGTATCGTGCCCAGGAGCTAAGGTGGAGGAGCCTAACCAAGGCAGCAAATTATTTGCCTCTCCAAGAAGACAGCCATTGCTGCACAGAAAGGTGATGACATTTTGAGGCCAAGGCTGGCAATATAATATGATGTCATAGTATCCATTTTTGATATTAGATAATGGCCTTCATTCTGATAGGTCAGTATCTCATTCCTTGGCTTATTTATCTCCATTATGTACAAAATCTGCAAACCAGAACTCACAGACAAACCTTACCCAAGTGTACTGCAATATTTGCATCTTGGCCTCCTTTGCAACACTGATCCTTGTGCTCTGCCACAGCTGTCAGAGTAATGGCTTTTTTCCCTTTTTATCTGGGTTGGCTTTATTCCCAGATTCCAAATGAAAGAGACAGCATTTTACTTGACCACCCCATTCCAACCGTTAAATACTGTGCCTTCAGGCTCTGATGCTCTAATGGTCGATTAAAGTTGATAACAGTCTGTCCAATTTCCATTTTTTAACATTCAGCCTGCTGAAATTGTAATATTGTGAAAATCTGAAGTCTACAGGACCTGCCTGAGAATCTATCTGGATGTCAACACATAATAATAAACAAAGGGGGAAAAGTAATGCCAACAGGCCTCAGCATTTGCAGAATGTGGGTTAGCTATGTAGCCTGGCCAGTTTGTGTAGGTAGGAGTGGATAGTAGATCAACTAGTCTATCAAACAGGATATAGAGTAGAGCCACTCATGGGGTAGTTTATGACTGCAGAAGGCAAACATCCTCAAAAATTCTTTAAGCCACCAAATAGCATATACATTCTGTTCCCACCTGCCTTCCCCAGTGCTCTGCCCTTCTTGGTCTTATTGAAAGCCTTCCTTAACTTGTTTGGCAGACACATAAGTCATAGCTCCTGGACTTTGTTGTTAGGGCTGAAGGGTCACAAAGGTACAAATCTAATTGAAGTATTTTCAGAAATCTGATTTCTCAGGGGATCAGAATAAAATACTTTGAAATAATCTCTTTTTCAAACCAATGTTTGTCTTTCTTGAGCCTTAGAAAAACAACTAAAACCAGGAATTCTGAGATGGATTTGTAGACCAGTCGAATTTTGAGATAAGTGTTTTAATACCAGTCTTCTAAGTGGTGGAAAAAAATAATGGTGCCATGAAACATGCTCTCTGTATATGTAATATGCAGACTCTATTCAGTTCCTTTCATTGGACTAGTCAGCTTGCCTTTCTTAGCTATGCTTGGATTCTTTTCTGAATGCGAAGAATCTCCCAGAGTTCTCATCTTTGGTAGGCTGGTCTCATCTTTTCCCATCAAATAGTCAGCTCTCGGATGCTTTTTTCATGTTGGGGAAGCAATTGCCCATTTTCTGAGTCTTTGCTGCAAAAGTAAGTGGAGATGAGTCCTTCAGACTGAGAAATTTATCACTGTCAATAAATATGACATTTATGGGAATGTGGTTTCAATCTCCTTTTTCATAGGCAAGTTGAAATGAAGACTAGAGAATTTGAAGGGTCAAATATTTAGTTCTTCATGTTATTACCACATCATAGAGTCTGTACTTTTTTAGACAAATAATCTTTTTTCCTAAAAATATGGATATTATTGCTGAACAAAAGGATTCATTCTGACCCCATCCAATAATCTGAACACTAATTTGTTCACTTCATCTCTGTAATGGTGGAGGGGGGTTCTTCCCTTTAGAGAAAGGGAATATTCATAGTTTTTTCATATACAACAATGTAAAAGAAGAACGTGGAGGAATTTAACATAAAAAATTGATGTGACTCCAGAATTTTTTTTCTCCTGTTTTTGAATGTGGTGGCATAGAGTCTGCCCCATAGCACATATGCAACGATGACATTTATCTTTATTCTTTTCTTCATATTACTGAGCATGTGGGTGCTTAATGTTTATTGCTGAAATGCTTTTGGATTCTGGGAAGCCCATACTTCAGACAATGTGTGAATTAAAGGGGAGAGTAATACTCCATCTTCCAGGACTGTCTTCATTTCCCAGAATTAGCTATTGATGTTTGCCTGGTAGAGGTTTTCGGTCACAAACTTTCTGCCTCAAAAATCCATTTCTATTTACATGTTTGCCCCAGTCTCACCAGTTTTCTTCTGCATTTCCTGAAACCCATGAAAAATCCTTGCATGTTAGATGATGATGATGAGGAGGAGGAGGAGGAGGATGTCAGCAACTGACACAAAGCAGCTTATCCTGTGCTAGTTTTCCAAGTGCTTTCCAAGGGTTAATTTAATATTTAATTTATTAATTAAATTAAAAGTAATCAAAATTTATTAATATTTAATCCTTTAAATAAGGGTTGCAGGGTCGGTACTATTATCCTCCTCATTAAACAGGAAAGAGCTGAGGAATGGATTGGTTACATTATTTACCTAAGGTCACATAGCTAGTAAGTGGTCAGGTGAGAGTTGAACCCAGAAAGTATGACTTGAGAGTCTTCTGCTTAATTTATCCCATGGGTGAATCTATTTGTTTGCTTAGATTGCCATTAACAAAATACACAGAGTTAAATAACAGAAGTTATTTTTTTTAGGCAAGAGTTCCAAGATTAAGTTGTGAGCAGGTTTGGTTTCTTCAGAGGCCTCTGTGCTTGGCTTGTGTACTGCCACCTTCTTGCCATGTCCTCACATGGTTTATCCTCTTTGCATGCACATCCCTGGTATCTCATTGTCCAAATTTCCTTCTCTTATAATAGTGCCGGTCAGATTGGATTAGGTCCACCCAAACAGGTCTCTTCATTTTAGCTTAATCACCTCTTTAAAGGCCTTATATCCAATTCAGGCCATGACAGTGAGCATCTAAAGATCTGTTTCCTTGGCCCTTGAGTCTTCTGCATAGCTTTGTCATTGGGTATCTTTTTTCCTCCCTCTCTACCTGACATTCTGCTCTGCTTGCATGGCCAGACCCATAGAGGCTCATACCTTGCAGACTTTGTCCCGCCTGAAAACCATACTAAATCTCAATGAAGAATCCATTTCCATTGTCTGGAATGAGGTGTTGCCTAGACCCTGCTGTTGACATTACTGAGGGATGCTTGGGTATTAGGTGTGCCTTTGAATTATAGCATTTCCTCAGTTTCTGTTGGGCATGAGGTGTAAATCCTCAGTTTTCTGATTATCCCTCTACATTCCTTGTAGGCGGTGAGTCCTGGCTTCAGTGTTAACTTTGTGTTCTGCTACTTTAAAAAGTTAAAAATCCCTCAGTCTGTGTTCATCTCTGAAGTGTCTTCCAAAGCTCTTCAAGGTGATGCTTGATAATGCAAAGTGAGTGGGAAAGAATATTACAATAGGAGGTTGGAAGAAAATAGAAAATAATTAGAATAATAATTGAAAGAAAGCCAAAAAAAAAGTCTGTTATACATACAATGTGTTTTATGGATTGTATAATTTATAGGAAAGTGCTCGAAAAGACTTCAGTGCTCTCCAGTGGGAGGTGGCATTGTTATTATAATTGTTGTATTTGTTTTATTATTCTTACCTCACGATTCTGGTTTCTGTCAAAGTTGAATATAGAAATGAATCAGTGGGTGCGTTGGAAATCTGGAAGGCTGGGGTGCTGTTAAACAACTGTGAATGGGGCAGCTGTCTTCTTGGAGCTCCTGTCTGTCCAGCGAGCATCCTGAAGATCAAGGGAACATTCAGTCCAGCTTTCTAGAGGAGCAATCGGTTGTTGCAGTAAAAGGCCTGTCTGTGCTGTAAATAAGAGAGGGGAAGGGCCAATTCCCAAATCAAGGCCATGAAAGATTAGTTTAAACTGCAGGGAAAAAATACAGGCCACCAAAACACAGAACAATTCCAACCTGGCAAAGGAGTTAGGAGTCAGAAACACTCTTGCAAATATAGCAGAGAAAGAGGAGAGACTAGAGAAAAAAATAGGCCAAGTAATAAGTGCGAAAGGGGATTGAAGCTAGTAATGACTCAAAAACGGCTGAGCTGCCAAACCTATTTAAAAATCCTCTTAAAAACAGAAGCAGAGAAGAAAAGGAACATGGACAGAAGTGGCACAGGGATGACCTTGAAGAATAATTAAACCAAAACCAAGCGAGGGGCTATTTTGCAGCTCAGAACATAGAAAAACCAGTGTGAGATGGCAGGATTCCGAAGGCATTAAGGGAGCCTGGGCTCCTAAGCTAATTAGTTCACACACTTATAGTTATTTTGGGGACAAGTAATAGGGGTCTAAAGATGCTAAGAAGAAAAGGGAATATAAAAGGTGGTTTCAATCTTAAACCAAGACAGAAGCCTTATGGAAATGCAGTTCAGTATGGCTGATGTCAACATGCAGTGGGGGCTGTGAAGGAGGGACCCCAGTATCCAGAGGGTAATGGGATCATTGGCAAGAACCATGATTGATTTTTTTCAAGAACAAAGCAGGCCCAACAATTGATTTTTTCTTGTGCACAGGAATTGGCCGAATTTTAAAAGATAGCATAAATCTTTGAACTTAACTCATGTGTTTGGAATCAGGGTTCCCATCATTTATTTCAAACCTGGGGTAGGTTGGCTATATGGGTCCTTGCTGTATGGATTGAGAGTGGCCAGAAGACCAAGGCAAAGGAGGAGGCAGATGGCAGTTTGTCCAGCTCAGAGTTGGGTGGGGAGTAAATCATTCAAGTTAATTAAGCCTTCAGATGATTCTCAATTGGAGGATTCTCATAATTCCCTCAGAATGTGAAGTCTTGCACAATGAGATTTAAAAATTGCGAGATGAGCTTTGGCTGAGGGCAAAACTGGATGTAGTCTTAGTAATATAACTCAGTTTGAAAAAATTCTTGCCTTGAATGGTTGACCAGACTATATGAATTCTGATGTTCCTTACATTTTTGGTATTTTATAATTCTAAGAATAGTGGTAATTTTTGAACTGTGGGAGGAAGCAGGCAGGGAGACAACCAGAGGTTTAAGTTGGAAATAAAGAAAAGAGAATTATCTCAGGGTAGTGAGGGTCACAGAGCCTTCAGTGTTCTTCTTTCTTCACCCATACTTTGCTTCATTCCAATGTTGAATATGCTGCTTCTATTGCCCCAGCTATCTCTGAACCTTGTACTTTTCACCCCATAACCTACAACTCATCTGATTTCCTGAGAATCCCTATTGTTATTCCTAATTTGAGCCTGAGTATATTTTAGGTAGAGTCTGTACTGTGAAAATGCAGAGTAGGCAAAATATTAAGGATATAGAGATCAAGAGGAATACATAATCTACTACTTTTATGGTTTAATTCAGAAATTCTCGTGGGCAGATATATGTAAGTCGTATGATTCTGTATGGGTAGAATGAAAAAGAATCAAGCTTGATAAAATGAAGGACAGGCTAAGAGATCATAAAGAACGTCCTGGCTCATGATCCTCCTGAAAGCCCTCTTTTTATATGATTTAATTCCTTTTGAAGCCTCTCTTGCAGGATCTTCTCCATTTTATAGATGAGGCTATTGGAACACAAGTCAAGGGGTTTCCAGTTTCAGCTTCTACATGTAAAGATCTTGAAGTAATCACCCCATCCTTAAAACAAGACGAAAGCTGAAAAAGCTGGATATCAATGACTTTTCTTAGACCATTAGAGAATGTTATTGTAGAGCAACCATCACTTCAAAATCTGGAGAGACAGGAGAATATAGAAAAATCACGCTGAAATATCCTTACCTGGAACAAAGGTAAAATAAAATTCTTTATATTTCTTACCCTTAATGGATCTAAAACATAGCCGTTGAAGTAAAAATAGTAATAAATATTTGCATAACTATGTGATTATATGATTTGGCTTATGGATAAGTGAAATGAATAACAGCATTCTCATAAGGGACAGAGAGGTGTATTTGTGATATTATAAGGCATTTTTACTAAATGTGAATCAGCATAACTTATTTATAGGTGGACCTAGTTTAATTAACTGTATTTCAATTCTAGGACAAAATTTTTTTTTTAAAGAAAACAGTTTATGTGCATAAGGAGGAGAGAAAATGGATTCATGTAAAATTCTCTGTTAAAACCAGAGAAAACACAAAAAGGTGTGAAAATGAAACAAGGACAATGAATAGAAACACATACAAATACAATAGATATTAATCAAACTATATCAATGCTCACTTTAGCATTTATATAGTATTTATATTTATACTATTTATTATAGTATTTATGAAATACTATATCAATGTAAATGGTCTAATTATACTAATTAAAAGACAGAAATTGTCAGAGTAAAAAAACAAGACCCAGTTATATTTTGTCTACAGGAGAGCTACTTTAAATGTAATGACTCAGTTTGTTAAAAGTAAAGGGATGGAGAAAGATATGCCATGCTAACATTAGTCAAAAGGTAGCTGGAGTAACTGTATTTATTTCAGACAAAGCAGACTTCAGAACAAGGAAAATTATTAGCAACAAAGAGGCACATTATATAATGATAAAGAGGTAAATTTTCAAGAAGATGTAACAATCCTTAATGTATATGTAACTAACCAAAGAGTGCCAAAATGCATGAGGCAGAACTGACAGAACTTCAAGGAGAAATGGAAAAATCCATTACTATAGTTGGAGACTTTAATACCCTTCTTTCAGTAATTGATAGATAAAGCAGGCTGAAAATCAGTTAGGCTATAATCAACCTGAACAGCACAATCAATCAACTTGATCTAATTGACATTTATAGAATACTCCATTACATGATAGAATACATATTTTTCTCAAGTTTTCATGGATCATTCACCAAAATAGACTAATTTCTGGGACATAAAATTCATCTTAACAAATTTAAAATAATAGAAATCATACTAAGTATGTTCTCAGATGGTAATAAATTAAATTGGAAATCAATAGTAAAGATAGCTGGAAAATACTCAAGTATTTGGAAATTAAAAACACTTCTAACACATGGATGAAAGAAAAAAGCCTCAATGGAAATTAAAAATTGTCCTGAACTAAGTGAAAATGAAAATAAAATTGACCAAAATTTGTAGGATGCAGTGAAGGCAGTCCTTAGAGGGAAATGTATAGCTTTAAATGAAAATATTAGAAAACAAGAAAGATATTAAATCAATAATCTAAGCTACCACCTTAGAAAACTAGAGAAAAAAAGACAAATTTAAGCCAAAAACAAGAATAAAAAAGAAATAGTAAAAATTAGAGTAGATGTCAATGAAATTGAAAACAAGAAAACAATAGAGAAAATCAATGAATCAAAAGTTGGTTCTTTCAAAATTCTAAGAAATTGATAAATATCTAGTCAGGCCAACTAGGAAAAAAAGAGAGAAGACACAAAATTTCCAAAATCAGAAATAAAAGAGAGGTTATCACTACTGAGTTCATGGACATTAAAAGGATAAATAAAAGCATACCATGTGTAACTCTATGCTCACAGCATTGATAATTTAGATTTAATAGTTCAATTCCTTGAAAGAAACAAACTGCCAAACTCTTATAAGGATAAATAGATTGCATGAATAGCCTTATAGCTGTTAAAGATATTAAATCAACAATTAGTAACCTTCCAAAAAAAAAAGTATCAGTTTCAGTTCCAGTTGGTTTCACTGGTAGATTATGCTATGCATTTACGGAAGAAATGCAATTACTTTTCTATTACCTCTTCCAGAAAAAATAGAAACAGAAAGAACACTCCTTTTTTTTTCTCTTTTAAAAAATATTTTAAAAAATATTTTATTTATTTGACATACAGAGACACTTCGGGAGAGGGAACACAAGCAGTGGGAGAGGGAGAGAGAGAAGCAGGCTTCCTAACGAGCAGGGAGCAGGATGTGGGGCTCTATCCCAGGATAGAGTTAAGCAGATGCTTAACTGATTGAGCCCCCCAGGTGCCCTGAAAGAATACTTCTTGATTCATTTTATGATGGCAGCATTAATCTAATAAAAAAACCAGTTAAAGATATAAGAAAGGAAAGCTACATTAACATAGGAACAAAAGTCCTCAACCTATTAGTTAATTAAATCAACATTGTATAAAAAGAGTTATACACCACAAGCAAATAGTAATTATTCCAGGTATGCAAGGCTAATTCAACATTAGAAAATCAGCCAATGTAATCCATCACACTAACAGGTAAAGAAGAAAATCATATGATACTGGGATGCCTGGGTAGCTCAGTTGGTCAAGTGTCTACCTTTAACTCAGGTCATAATCCCAGAGTCCTGGGATCAAGTTCCACATTGGGCTCCTTGCTCAGGGGGGAGCCTGATTCTCCCTCTCCCCTGCCACTTCCCCTGCTTATGTATACTCTTCTCTGACATAAAAATAAAATATTTTAAAAAATCATATGATACTATCAACTGATACAGAAAAAGAATTTGATAAAGTTTAACACCAATTCTTTTTTTAAAAAAAGATTTTATTTATTTATTTGATAGACCAAGATTACAAGTAGGCAGAGAGGCAGGCAGAGAGAGGAGGAAGCAGGCTCCCTGTTAGTAGAGAGCCCGATATGGGGCTCAATCCCAGGACCCTGGAAGTATGACCTGAGCCAAAGGCAGAGGCTTTAACCCACTGAGCCACCCAGGCGCCCCTAACACCAATTCTTGATAAAAACTGTCAACAGACTGGAATTAAAGGGGACTTTCCTCAATTTGATGAAGAATATTCACAAAAAGCCTACAATTAACATTATATTTAATGGTGAGAAAATTTCCCCCTAAGATGAGAACAAGTCAAGGATGGTATCTCTCACCATTCCTATTCAACATTATATGGAATCTCTACTAATGCCATAAGACAAGAAAAGGAAATAAAGTTATAAAGATTGGGCATGAAGAAATAAAACTGTCTTTGTTTTTACAGGTGACATGGTTGTTGGTGTAGAAGTCTCAAAGAATTAAAAAACAAAACCTCTGTTTTCAGATCCTCAAACTGAAAAAGAACTTTAGCTTCAAGGACTGGATTTGATATCTTGATATCAAATATTTGATATTTGATATCTTCTTAGAAGAATTAAAAAAAATAGCCAAGTTGATTAATTGTCTAATTTGTTTATCTTTGGTTTTAGAAGGCAATGCATGCTCAGAGCGATAAATGCAAATGGTACAAAAGGTTAGGAAAAGTAAGTTTTTCTTTATTCCAAGAAACAATTACAGTTATTAATTTATGGTATGATGTTCCACAAATGCTCTAATCATACTCTGTTTTGCAGAAGGTAGATCAGAGCTTGTAGCTCAAGAAGTAAAGGAGAATGCTGACTGTTCCTTTTGTGAAAGCTTTATAAACCATACATTTGTGGAAACTTTTTCTTTCTAGTTTGCATTATTTTAATTTTTTACAATGAATAGTCACTGACATCATAATTAACTAATATATGCAAATTTTTTGGTTAACATAAAATTTCTACTACCTTCTGTTCCTTTTGGGTAAATAATTCAAGAATGGGGTCAGGGTTGGTGAGATATTTTCTGTTCTTTTTGAGAGTGTATTGAGTGTGAGTATGTATGTAGAATTTGGAGAAGAGAAAAGGTCAAAAAAAGATGAAAGCAGGAGAGAAGAAAAGACTTCTTCTTGTGTGCCTCTAAGTCCTCCAGGACTACTTAAGAGTGTACAAAGGGGTGTTTCCGGTCATAAAATCTTTCTTGTGGATATCACTATTTGGGAAATGCTTTAGAAGCATTTCCCAATTAAGCAAAGCCTTAAGCTGAAGCAGGCCTTTAAATCCTGGGACTGTGGTTTAAAGGCATGAACCTATGCAGTCTTCCAGGGTCTGACTGTGGATAGGGAAGCTTTGCATCTTTAAAAAGATCTCTCTGTCTCCCCATTTTGAGTCTCTTAATCTTTGTTAGCAAAGTCATTGTGAAGTGAGAAGGAAAATGAGCTCCAACACATTTGTGCACTCATGATCATCATCAATACCTGGCCCTGATTAAAACCAATTGTCTTTTTCTTTTCCACATTTTGAATTTCTTGCAAATCATCACAGACATACCACATTTTGGAAAGAAAATTGCATGCCATTTTAATGAACTTAAAAAAATTGGTCCAATAAGCAGGAATTTGATATGCAAGAATGAACACTTTGATGACACTGGTGCATGACAGTTGTCTTGACCAATATTATATATGAAGACTTTCTTCTGGGGGTTCCATCTGCTCTGAGATTGAAGTTAACAGAAATCTTCTCTCTGAGCCATAGCATAAGCATTAGAGGGGGGCTTTTGTGTACAGTGCCCTGTGATGAGGTTAAGATTGAAACTAGGGTTTGGAGAAGGAAAGGAGAATATGAGGAATTGGAGAGCTTAAAATTTAGGAAGGGAGGCAGGACATTTGAATAACCTTAAAAGCATTATTTTAGAAAAAATAAAATAATGCATCAGTATCAGGGAGTGCCTTATGTGGTGCAGGAACCTGTGTGGGTGTAGACAGAAGCAATGGGATATGGTTGGAAGATACCACACTTCCACAGGGTGTCCAGGAGAACCTTTCAGCTGTGATTGGCAGACTGTCTCCCATTTACCATCTGGAGGTTTCATGTAGCAAGGTCACATTCCCAAATGCTTTGCTTTTGGAGTCCAGCCAGATGCGGCCACTGGCTTTGCTCAGAATTTACTGGATGCCCTGTCTGAGACCCTTTGGCTTAGTGACACTTCCCTGTAATGTGGCATGTGATGTCTGTATAGTCATGTGCAGCCCACTGACACGAACTCCAGGGGGAATCTTGTGGTTCTGGTGTTTACCCCTTAATGACTTGAAAAAACAGCACATCTCTCTTTCTGGACAATACTGGCTCTCATCTTTCCAGTGATCTTGTCTTGGTGAGAATGATACAGTTGTTATTTTTGGGTCTCATCATTTCTCAGTGGAGTCATTGTTGTGTTTTTGATGCCCTGTGAAGAACACCTTGGAGTGCTCTGAAAAAGCATTAGCTGAGGCCAGTTGTCCATCAAATCTGTAGATGTGTGCAAGGGCAGGCTGGTGAGTCAGATGCTTCCCGTCACCAAATGAATCACCTGGAAACCTTATTAGGAACTTTCCAGTGACAGGCTCAAATATATTTACTTGACACTACTTGGTTCTTTTAACTTTAGCTTGCTCATCTCAGGGTGAGCTGGGTGCTGCCAGCTGCTGTCTTTGCTTTGAGGAACACATGGTCATGAAAGTGTTAATTTGTTATTGATGCATTTGAATCTGTGAAGTTAAGAGTGGTAAGGAAGTTTGATAGTATCTTAACCATGCTGCAGCTTCCAAGTTGGAAGCAGCTCCTTTCCCCCTAAAATGTGAGGCAAAAACCACTGTTCACCCAGTTCCTGCTCTGTGCCGGGAACAACGCATTACCAGGCATTAGTCCTCCCCTCTAATTCATTTCTTTAACTCTCACATTAAATGAGGCCCTACCTCATAGATGAGAAAAGACTGATGCAGTGCTTGGAGAATGCTTGTTAGTTACCTGGTGTCCCCCTTTCTCCCCAGATTGTGTCAGAACAGTTGTAACACCATTCTGACTTCACTTTGTCACCTGTTGGAAGCCCTCATGTGGTGGAGATTCATCTCAAAGAACCCAACTCAGGCTTGACCTCAAGGAGGATGTCCTGGGTGTGGGATGCAGACTACTTAAATTGCTGGTGAAGACATTTAAGGACCAGGGGAGAAGTTCTGATTCACTGTTCACCTCTCTGTCCTTCCTTGAACACACAGATTTCGCTAAATTCACTTACTACCCGCAGTCCCTCCAAAACATTTGTCATATTCAGTTTCCATTTTTATCTGCCTAGCTCATCTGTAAGCCCACATACAACCATTTTCTTTTTCAAATTGTACACTTGCATCTTCCTCCAAACTGGTTTTCTTGTATAGTTTGGCTATTTCTGCATGTTAGAAGATTACCCTGAGAATTTTTTTTCCCATTCCAATGACGTCAATAAAGCTAAAGTATATTCAGTAGCAAATACAAAGGATGGCTTTATTTCTTCACTAAGATGTTCACTCTAGCTTGGGTAAGGCAAGTTCAGCTCCATACCACTCTTTTTCATGTATCTGTCCAGACCTTAGTTTTGATCTCTGTAAAATAGGGATAGTTACAAATCAGATGCATCCAACTGCCTCAAGTCTATTGTGAGGACAAAAGAAGTCAATAGTGTGCTTCCAGAGAACTTGGGATATATACAAATGTAAGGTCTTATGATAAGTAGTGGCATTGACTTTATATTTTGGCCTCTTGCCTTCTTCCCTCATACTTCAGTCTTCATACTTCAGTTTCAGGTGTGTGGTCACATGTTTCTGCAGACTTCCATTGTCACACCCCATGTATTATATTAGTCTGTGAGGGCTGCCATAATAGAGACTCAACCACAAACTGGGTATCTCAAACAGCAAGTATTTATGTCTTCATAATTCTGGAGGTTGGAAGTCCAAGATCAAAGTAGCAGCAGGGTTGATTTCTTCTGAGGGTCTCACTCTTTGGCTTGTAGATGGCTGCCTTCTCCTTGTGTCTTCACATGGTCTCCTTTTGTGGATGTCTGTGTCTTAATTTCCTCTACCTGTAAAGGACACCACTTGTATTTTATAAAGGCCTACCTAATGACTTCTTTTAACTGGAGTTACCTCATTAAAAAACATCTCCAAATACAGTCACACTATGAGATTTGGGGTTTAAAACTTAATCATATGAATTTTAGGTTAACATAATTCAATCTATAATACCTCATTACTTTTCCCCATTTCCCATCCTTCCAAGATGCCCTTTCTATGTGTTTTCACAGAATCCTTCATTTTTTACTTATCATGGCACTTACCATTCCTATAACTTCTTACTTGCCTAGTTTTATTCCACACTAGGCTCTAATAAACCTGAGCAGATCTCTGCTTTGTTCTCACTATATCCCCAGTTCCTGGACAAATAGATTTCCAATTAATTTTTGAATATTTGTTGAATGATTGAGTCCATGTTACTACTTCTAACCTTGTGAAATTGTACCAAATATTCCATATTTATAATCTCTCAGATAATTCACATATCTTATTTCATGTAAAAATCACAACAGTCCCATGAGGTAGATACTTCTGTTAACATCCCTTTTTTATAGTTGAAGAATTTGTAGCACAAAAAGGTCAAGCAGTTCACCTAAAGTCAAAAGTCAAGTAATACTAGAAGATGGAATTTGAGCTCAGGAAGTATGACTTCAGAGTTTTCATGGTTAAATACAAGATTGAGATGTTTCTTGGTAGAACAACAGTATGGTTTCCAATACCCCAGCTTCTGGATTTATCTGAGCTCAGCAGAGCATCTCTTTGATCTATGGCTTAAACCAGAGAGTTTCTTATGGTTGTATTAGAGTGGTAGAATGGAGGTATAGGGAGAGTAGGGGAGAGATGCACAGGTTTGAATCACAGGGGTTGTATTTGGAGTCAGATTTGGCAGAAGAGAGTGAAGGAACTGGAAGGGGAGGTAGTGTAGATGAAAGAGGTTTTGCTACAATTTTCATCCCATCTTACCTTAGAGATGAACACCTTACAAGTCTCTACAGTATTCAAAACACTCTCCCTTATCTCATATCATTTTCAAAATTGTCAACTGACATAAGCTGAGAAGGTATTATTATCTATATTTGATTGATAAGGAAACAGGTTGAAAGTGGTTAAGTACATTGCCTAACGTTGCCAAGCTTGTCACTGGAGGTCCCTGTGATTTAATTCTAAGCCTTCTGCCATTCTGTCTCTGGGACTGAGTTTAATATGGGAAGGGAGTGAAGAGAGAGCCACATTTCAGGGGACCACCTTCACTCAGGAAGGAGAAAGAGCGTCCTGCAGAAGAGACTGTGGTAGGCTGCTAGAAAACATTGAAGAGCTCTAAAAAGGTGCTGGTGGAGGAAGTTAGGGGATCAGGGAAACTCAGGGTTGAAGTCATGAAGTGAGATGACTTACGAATGCTTTTTACATGTGAATACTCAGCAATTTACAGTTGGGAATCACGGAGCATGTTCCAGAACGTGTTCTCAGTGGTGTGGCAAGGTCTATGTCCAGACAAACTCTACTCTCTGACTGAAGTTTGTATTTTTTTTCACTAGAATTTCCATGAGCCAAATATTGTCAACTTGCTAGCTACCTTTTTTATTTACTTTCATTTGTTTCAGTTTTATTTGCCTGAAGGTATACTATTCTTGAGTCTTTCCTCAGGACGGGTCTTCTTCTGCAGATTGTTTGCAATACCTAAGTCCGTGTTTGCTACTGCTTCCCTTCCACAGACCCAAGGTCCTTTTGTTGTGATGCAAGCAAGATTATTATCTTAAAACCACTGATTCTGAGATGTGGCATCTTAATTTTTATCCTTCCCTTTAGTTCTTTCTTCCATGAGTTAGAATTGAAAATTAGATCTGCTTTAGAAATATGTCTAGAATTAGAAATAAGATGTTTTCTCTTTCATGCTGTGAGGGTTCCTCAGCTTTCCTTTCTTCTTCTAATCCATTTCTGGTTCTGTAAATTGTGCTGTGGTGGCTGCTCTATGAGGTAGCCTAACTTGTAATGAGAATGTGATGTGCCTAGCTGGAGTAACAACTTGGCAGTGAGGTCATTGAATCCAAGACAGGTAAACAAAACATTATTTGTCTGACTTCTGAGGATCTTTATGGATTCTTCTTCCTGCCAGGATTAACCACCACCACATTTTCTTATTTACTAGGATTAGAACACAAGAGTTTAAAGAAGTGTTGTTCTAGTTAACTTCATAGATAACTCTTTGGGAGAATCATAGGGTGAGAGAATATGTGGTCTGGATGTGTCTGTGTACTTCAGAAGCATGTCCTACTATGGCCAGAAATCTAAAAATTTAATTCTGGTACTGGAAGTCATTCAATTTTTGACAAAGTTTTTCAGTTCAGTACTGATGTAAAGAGCCTTAAGTGATCATTTCTACCTCTACTTCCTCCCTTGATGTGGAGAGCTTGGGGGCTGTATACGTTGTATCTAGGTTTGGATCATGAATTTGGCATTGGATGGACAGTGTTACCTTTCCCAAAATATGATCGATCCATTCCTGCCTCTGAGGCTTTGCTAATTGCTTTGTCTTCAAATGCTTATCCTCATTTTTTTTTCTGTGTGTGTAAATCCTACCACTCTTTGAGTTTGATCCAAGTGCTTCCTCCTTTCAGAAGCCTTCCATGATATGAAAGCCAAGAGGTCTCCTCTGTGTTCTGTTTGCTCTTATCTCTAGCTATGATCCAGCATATACTATAAATTTGTCTTCTGAATGTTTAATCTTTGCCACTAGATTGTAAGCTTTCCAAGACCAATGCCCTTTTCAGGCTTTGCATGACCAGAATCTTTCTACAGAGATTTGTTTATAGTAGGTGTGAAATAAACTTGTGATATTGGTTGATGTATGAGTGTGTTCCCTAACACAAGACATATGGAGTTCATTGGCGTGGTACTTGAGTGTCACCACCCTCACCCCCACCCCTTTCTCCAAGTTATCCTCTTGGCCTGGCCCAGCTGAAGCTGTGGAAAGTAGATAAATCACCCAGCTCCTAGATCAGACAGCTCAGAGACAAATGAACACAGCAGGTTGTTGCCACTATAATGATGCAGTGGCTGTGCTGTTTGCCAGTTTCTAGACAACAATTGATTGCCTTCCTTCTCCTAACTTTAATTCCATTTCTCATAAGCCTGAAATTGCACTTACTATTTTCCAACTTCTTTCCCCCCCCATCCTGCCCTAGTTCATGTCAGTGTTTCCTTAACTAACATTTTTATGGCTTGAAAATCAATTCTCTACCAGATATAAAGACATACTCTGTCTCTAGCCTTTGTTCTCAGCACCAGCCCCAGCACCCTCCATTAGCCCAGTGGCGTGGCTTCAGACCCACTTGAGAGTTTCTAATCTCTGATTCCTTTTTATTTGAACTCTGTGTAGATCTGGGTTGATGTTTATGAAATAGACTTTCTCATGCTGACTTTTCATTGATTCCCAGATAATGAAATCTTTGGAATTATGGATTTGAAAAGATATTGGCTTAAGTAATTCTTTTTAATTGGAAGCCTCACTTATTTTACCCTGTTCAACCTGAAGATTTTGGAAGAAAGGAGAGATTTGTGGGTTGAGGCAAAGGGCTTGGAAGAGACTTTACCGATTCTCAATGGCCAGATTCAGAGAAATATTCAGGATCCCTTATAATATAGATTCAGATTGCCTTTTATTTTCTTCTTTATGGTTGTCATGCTGACCTTTAAATTCAGCACCATGGACAGAAGAGGTTAGCTCAGGGAGGGGTTGGAGCAAAACTCAGCCTGAGAAAGTTTAGTAGGACTCAGTAGAATCACTTTCATTCTCAGGGACATACTTGTTTAAAGGCACATGAATGTCAAGTTGAGAAACTTCATAAAGAATACCTTTGTTGCCCTAATAGATCACCTAAGCTGAAAGGTTCAGCTAAAGGAATTCACTTTGGAATCAAATATCAAAACTTGCATTCTAACTTTTATATTTATTAAGTATATGACTTTGGGTCTGGTGCTATCTCTGAAAAAAAGCAGTTTCTTTATGTGTAGATTTGGGAAACTACTACCCTTAGAAGATGTGGAGTGTACATCTAAGGATTGGATTTGAATCCTGGCTCAACTCTTTGCTAGATTGGGCAAGCTACTTCAATTTGTATAGTTGTTTTTGTATCTCTTAAATGGGGATAAAAATGGTACTTTTTCCATAATATTGAATATGGGAATACTGAGATAATATCCATAAAATTTTTAGAAGTGTACCTGGCTTATAGTACACTATTATTATTCTAATAATTATTTAGTAAGATTATTGTGCAAATTTGGTGAGAAAATATATGTAGATATCGGACAGAGACTAGACATGTGATAAATTCTGGTTATGTTTTCTCCTCTTTCTACTAACATTGGAAATAACCTTGAAGTTCCTTTGAGTTAAGCATTGAGCTCTAAGCCTTGTAAGTGCCCTTGGAAGGGGGTGCATATTCAGATAAACTGGTATAAATTCAAATTCATTTATCACTTACTGTAATACAGAGAAGCATTAAAGTTTTCGGTGCCACAGCTGGGGAGAGTGGGCCAGGAATGGAAAGGTAGAAGATTGCTATCCTGTTTTCTAGTTTACTGGAGTTGAGTGTGATTTAGAAAACTGGATGACCAGAATCCTTTGATTGATCCTGTGCAGAAGGCTCCCCATTCATACATTGTAGCTGCAGGCATTTTGTGATTTGCTATATAAGACTATGAAATTTGGTCCAGAGTGGAAAGGGACTCAAAGAATGTGAATATAAATCCAAGAGCCCAGCCCATTGGTTTATGAAAATTCTGCCTATAAACAGGACAGAATTTGGTTTTACTCATTCATTTGTTCATTCATACATTCATGCATTGGCACATTAATTCATTTATATTCAGTAAGCATTTACTGATCGTTGACTGTGTCTAGGCATAATGCTAGGGATTATAGCAGAATAGGATCATTTAGCTTGCCATCAGGATTAGGGGAAGTCAAACATATAGGAAGATCATTAAATAAGTGAGTCAATGAATATTAAGTACATAGTGTTGTACCTGGCAAATAGTAGGGATTTAATATTTATTAGCTGGTTTTATTGTAAGCTACTGTTTCTGCTGCTACTATCATTACTCATATGATATTTTGGCGGGTGACTCTCTGGATATGGTGTTTAGAGAAGGAGTGAGTGATTGGCAATTTTGGGAGTTGCTGGTGGTATTTCCAGAAAGGAAGTAGCATTTGAAATGGGCCTTGAGGCATGGGTATAACTTGGTCATGGACAAATGGAGAGGAAGTGGGTTTCCAGTTGAAAGATGTGTGTGAACCAAAAAGTGGTAGGTGATCATAAGGGATTGATTATTAGGGAATAGCAAGTTCTTCAAAGTGGCAGAAGCATTATTTACAAGAACTGGGAGACAGGATTGGGAAGGCAGGTTAGAGGTTGATCTGAGTGGCCTTGGATGCCAGACTGTAGACTTTGGGACTTAAACTGTGAGTGATATGGCACTATTCAGAGTTTCATTTTGTTTTATTTTCCTCCAGGAGGGTAACCGAGTATTTATCTGTTACTTTGTTACTATGGTAGTCACTGTCGTCATCATCGTCTTCTTCTTTTTGACAATTAATAGTCAATAATAGCACCATGGTTCATATTCTATTTAATTAAAATTCTCTGTGAGAATATTAGGTATACAAACTGATGCTACCTACTCAGCCCAATTTTATATAATAATCTCCCGATTTATGATTTTTTTATTAACAGATTCAGCCATTTTTTCCTGGGACCCAGCAACCAAACCTGGGCCAAAGGCCTCAGGTCCTTAGCTATCAAGGTGCATGTGGCCATGGTATCTGTGCTGAATTGGTGCCAAAAGATTCTTGTGGGAGAAGTGATATTTCACTTCTGTTTTGTTCTCTTGTCTGGAAGCTGCTATTATACAGTCTTCACTATCCGATGCTAATGAGACAGAATTCTATACAGGTGAAGGGTTGAAAGGTGATGGTGTCAAAGGAAGTGATGCAGGAGATGAGAAAGTTCTTTATTGCATTTCCTGTTCTTGCCTCTTTCCCCTTTTCTCTTCTTCTGTCCCTCTTTCCCCCTCACTCCCTCTCTGTCTTTCATCATATGCATCCATGCACACACAGTGTGGAATCTCAGACTGCTGAGCAGAGGCATTTTATATGAAAGTCAACTTCAGTTTGCAGTGGGTATTTCATTCAGTCTCCTGTAATTGACACAACAGCCTCTCATATCATTTTCTATATATCGAAAGTAGTCTTTATGTTGGCTGTAGTTATGTGGTGCTAGTGATTGTGAGGCAGACATTAAAAGTGATTGTGACAGTGAAGCTCTCATTGACCTGAGCATATTTGGAGAGTGTATAGAAGTGATTAGGCTGAGTAGCTGTAAAGTACCAGCAGAGAATGGTTAGATTTAGGGAGGTGATTTGGCAAGTAATTGAGCCAATTCCAAATACTCCAAAGCAGCCGACTTTATTGAAGAGGAGTATGCATTGTACTTTGTGAAATGTGGCAACCCAGAAATCATCTGTCTTTGCAAAATAACAGCCTTGTTTATTCAGTCAGTATTTGAACCCTGACTTATGCTAGGACTGTGCTGGGGGTTACAGAGATAGTGGTGAATAAGACAAAGAAAGTCCTATGCTTATGGAGCTCTCTTTGTGGGACAGTGGAAGGAGTCGTCTCAGAAGCTTGGTCTCCTGAGACCACTCCCAGCTGTTCATCCTCTATAGGTTTTAGTGAAACATTTCAGCCCAGATAGGGGAGATTGGTTGGCCCTTGTTCCTATGAGGGATTCAGAGTTCCAAATTCCAGCCTGTGGGTTATAATTAAGCAGATGGATGGGAATGGAAGCCTCTATTCCAGGATGGATATCTTGGGGAATGTTGGTTGTTATTCAACCATTTTGAGTGAGATGGAGTGCAATTGGAGACAAGAAGACAGAGAAGCCCAACTCCCTCC
>ML101345.1:0-18422 GCA_003697995.1 Taxidea taxus jeffersonii | reverse complement strand
AAAAAAAAAACTACCCTGGGCATAGAAGTCCAGGAAGAGGGGTCCCAATCACCTCAACCTAACCTGATTGTAGGACAAAGGCTCCATGCTAGGAGCTGTAAGCCACAAAGACTTGAGGTTGTTGCCCCAACCCAGGGTAGCACTAATGAAGTTCAAGGAGTAGAGGTGTGCCTCAGTGAAGTAGGCCACTGTCCCTACTCCAGTTGTGGAGTAGTGGTGCAGATTTGTTGCTCAAGAGGAGAGGTAGGCCATAAGAACAAAGAGCGCTGAAGCCCTTCCTAAGTACACTGAATTTATTTGTACCATAGAGTGAGGAAATTCCAGCCTAGGAGTTCTCTTAGAGACAATGGAGATTTTAGTAATATTCAGTTAAGAGGAGACTGATAGCTCCATTAGAACAGTAAGGTAAACCTTAGACCATTTGGAAGTTTGTCAGAGAGAACTATAGAAAGAGTCAGCTAAGAGGATCCCTCCTGGTGTTGACACACACAGATCTTCAAGACCAATCTCAAAGATAACCTCTGCAAAAGTATCCACATTTAAGTGCAACAGACTGTAGAGCAATTTGTGCCTCAGGGAATTGTCAAAAATAATAATTAGCCAGCAATTAGTGGAGGCTAATAGCTAGGCATGATATTAATGGAGCCAGACAACATATAGAGAAACAAAGGAAGGAAACAAAGAGAACACTGCCATCCCAGAGTGACAATGTGCAGGGTCTTGCCTGTGCCTTTTGAGCAGTTACAGCAGAGGGGTTATTCTTAGGGGAAAATAGATCACTAAAATAATCCATCCAATTGCAAAGCAAATGAATAGGCAAAAAGCAACAATGAGAACCAGAGGAGGAGATCAGTGTATAGAGTTTCTACAATATACTGTCTAAAATGTCCAGTTTTCAATAAAGTATGGTAAGACATGTAACACAAAGAAGTAGAAGATGACCCATATGGGAAAAAAGAAAGCTGTAGAAAGTGTCTATGATCGGCCTGGATGTCAAACTTTGCAGACAAAGACTTCAAAGCAACATATAAGTATGTTCAGGGAGAACTCTAGGAAAAACTATGCCTAAAGGAATAAAGGAAGGAGGGAGCATATAACAACGTCTCATGAAATGGACAGTAACAAAACGAGACAGAAATGATAAAAAAGAACCAAATGGAAATTATGAAGGTGAAAGGACAATAACTGGAATTAAGATTTTACTAGAGGAGATTAACAGTAGATTTGAGCTGGCTGAAGAAAGAATCAGTAAACTTACAGATTGATAGGGTATGCAATCTAAGCTGAGAGAAAAAAAATTAAGAAAAATGAACAGCTTCAGGAAAATATGGGACATATATGTGTAATGAGATACCAGAAGGAGAGGAGAAAAAGGAGCAGAAAAAAATGTTCAAAGAAATCATGGCTGAAAACTTCTGAAATTTGATGAAAACCATTAATCTATACAACTAAGAGGCCCAGTAGATCCCAAATACAACAAATGCAGAGAGATCAACAATCAGATGCAGCATTGTAAAAATTCTGAAAGATAAAGAAAATCTTGGAAGAAGCAGGAGAAAATGACTTATCACATACAAAGAGACCTTATTACCAACTAACTTTTCATCAGCAACAATACAGACCAGAATGCAGTGAGATGACATCTTTAAGGTTCTGGAAAAGCAGTAGCGGCGACAACAAAAACCCAACCGGCCAACCAAAAATCTTATATTTAGTCCAACAATGTTTTGAAGATGAAGGTAAATGAAAACTTTCTATAAACTATACAAACACAATCTGAGAGAATTTGTTGCTAGCAGACCTACTAGAAGTTCTCCAGGATAAGAACAAATGACTTCAGACAGTAATTGGAACCCACATGAGAAATATGAAAAGTAAAGATCATTGTGTCATTTTGAAGGAAAGTATAAATTTGTGTTCTTTCTTTTCTTAACTGACTTAGAAAGCAGCTGTAGTAAACAATATGATTATAATTGTATTGTTGGATCCTTAGCAGAGAGAAATGTAATATGCTTTCCAATACAAGTGCCACGAGACGGGTGGGAGAAAAGCTGGACTAGCGTAAGGAAATTAAGGAAATCACACAAGCTGGTAACTTGAATTTACAGGAACAAAGAACCAGATATGACAAATGAGAAGGTAATGTAAAAAACTCTATAAAGAAATACTTGTTTTCTTTCATTCTCTCAGTTTTAGAAGGCATAAAATTATATAAAGTAAAAAATGATAACAATGTATTTGGGGTTTGTAGCATATCTAGATGTAATGTGCATACCAATAATAGCGCAACAAGGGGGAAGAAAGTATAGGGTTACATAGGAGTAGCATTACCTTACCTCACTGGTATAAATCTGAAATAGATTTTAATAAATTAGCATGTGGATGGTAAGCCCTACAGCAACCACTAAGAAAATAACTTCAAAATGGTAAAATATCATATAAAAGAATTAAAATGCTGCTTTGGAAAATATTTGATGCAAAAGGAAACAGTAAAGGAAAAATAGAAGAATGAAAAAGACATGCATATAGAAAATGAAAAGCAAAATAGCCACAAATTCAACTAGAGTTGAGCTGTGAATAATGCAGAGATTAGGGGGCACCAACCCCCCCCTTGCAGGAAAAAATCCATGTATAACTTTTGACTCCCCCAAAACTTAATTGCTAACAACCAACTTTGGATTAGAAACCTAATAGATAATATAAACAGTTGATTAGCACATGCTTTTTATGTTATATGCATTATTTATTATATTCTTACAATAAGCCAGAGAAAAGAAAATATTAATATGAGAATCATAAGGAGAAAATACATTTATAGTGCTGTCCTATATTTATCAAAAACTCCACATTTAAGTGGATCTGCACAGTTCGAACCTGTGTTGTTCTAGGGTCAACTATATAACAATAGTAGCATTAAATATGGATGGATTAAAATCCAATCAAAAGGCAGAGATTGTCAGAGCAGTTTACAAAAAAAATCATGATCCAACCATATGCTGTCTCTAAGAGGTACATTTTAAATTCAAAGACACAAATAGGATGAACATAAAAGGATGGAAAAAGACCTATCATGCAAACATCAACTATAAGAAATTGGGAGTGGTTATTACTAGTATCAGACAACACAAACAAAAGGCAAAAACAAAATGTTAAAAGAGACATTTTATAGTTATACAAACTCAGTCTATCATGATGCTAGAACAGTACTGTATGACTAGTATTAGACCTGCAGGAAGAAACACACACTGCAAAAAGAATAGTTGGAAACTTTGACTTTGTCCTTTCGATAATGGATAGAACAACTAGGCAGAGGACTAACATGGAAATAGGAGACTTGAACATGACCGTAAACCATGCAGGCCTGACAGGCATTTAAAGAAACAACAAGAGCCAAGGGTACATTCTAATCAGGTGCACCTGGTGTGCTGTCTAGGCTAGCCCGTGTGGTAGTCCATGAAAAAAGCTTTGATAAAGGTCAAAGAACTAGAATCCTACAAAAGATACTCTCTGATCATAACAGAGTAAAATTATAAATCAATAACAACAGAAAAGAAAATTAAAAGACATATGGAAATTCAACATCCCACCCCTACATGACCAGTGGTTTAAAGAATAAATTGAAGGGAAATTAGAAAATACTTTGAGATGAATGAAAGTGAAGATACACATACTAAAACCTTAAGTGGTGTTTAGATGGAAAGTTTATAGTTCTAAATGCCTATATTAATAAAAAAAGAAAGATCTGAAATCAATAACTTGATCTTACATCTTTAAATACTGGTGAAAAAAATCATAAATAAAATATTTAAAAAAAAAAAAAAAAAAAAAAGGGACGCCTGGGTGGCTCAGTTGGTTAAGCAGCTGCCTTCGGCTCAGGTCATGATCCCGGCGTCCTGGGATCGAGTCCCACATCGGGCTCCTTGCTTGGCAGGGAGCCTGCTTCTCCCTCTGCCTCTGCCTGCCACTCTGTCTGCCTGTGCTCGCTCTCTCTCTAACAAATAAATAAATAAAATATTTAAATACTGGTGAAAAAAATCACACTAAATCTAAAGCAAACAGAAAGAAGAAAATAATAAAAATTCAAGCTGAAATTAATGAAATATAGAATAGGAAGACAATAAGCAAAAGAACAAGACCAAAGCACACAAAAGGCTTACATTACTAACATCACAGAGTTATGGAGGTCCTGATTAATGAAGTAACAAAAATCGTCAAAACACAAAAACAGAACAAAACAAAAAACCAAAACCCCAACCTATGAGTGCAGTTAGGAAGTAAGACATAAAAATGTAGTGTCCTTCCTATAAGAAGTAAAAATCTAAAGACATAAAAGAATGCAAAGTACCATTTGCAATACCAACAGGACCTCACAAGATACCTAAGTATAAAATATAAATGGAAGAAAAAAAATCTTTTGAAGTACATATAAGAAGACTTTTAACAAAGGAAAGAATATACTTAATGAATTCTCACCAAATTAATCTATAAATGCATGATGTGGCATATTCCCTGGATAAGTCAAGTTCCAGGCTACAGGGAAGGGCTGATGCTTGCAGACCTGGCCTTGTTCCTGGGAGGGCCACTGCACGTTAGGAAGAAGGGCAGTGAAAAGAGACAGGTGGGGCATGAAGCAGAGGCAGATCAGTGCCTTCCCGATCTCTCAGTGTAGAGAGGGCCCAGAGGAGTGTAGTGGGCTGCAGGAGCCGGAACGGTGAGTGACAGCAATCACCAGCAAGAAGAGATGGAGGCACCCCTAGGATTTGGGTCAGCCTCTTGTCAGTGACTCTTGTCTGACTGTGGGTGACTTGCTGAATATTGCAGGATTGCCCAGGTACACAGTGAGGGTACTGATCCCGAGCATACACTTTTCACAGGGTGGACATGAGCATCCAGTAACATAATGGAAGTGTTCCTTGAAAACTGGTAGCACACTCTGTGTATCTGCGGTGACATTCCAGCTGTTTTGCTAAGACATACAAAGTGGAACTCAGGTTCTGAACATCAGAACCTGGTTTCCCATTTTTTATGTCACTCCTTTGTTACCCCAGTGGAGGGCCTTCGTGGGGCTGGGGTTATTTGGAATCAGTGCCCAATAGAATAATAATTTCAGTAACATAGGGAGCCATACTTAAGTTCCAATTTAGCTTGGCACCTATGAAACACTGCCTCTGATTCTCCCCTCTGCGTGTGATCGGTGAAGCTGCTCAGTTCTGGTAGGTGCGGGAAACTTGCAGCAAACGTGCTTCTGCTCTGGCTGGGTGCTTAAACTGGAGGAAAGTAAGCTTGATGGGACTCAGCTCTACTGGAAACTTGGGATCCTAATTTTAAGGAGGGTCTGTGAAAGGCTTTTGATAGGGAGGATCTCTGGCCGGCAGGGTTGAGAATGGGGAAGCCCTCTCTGGGATATAATCTAAACACGAGTTGTTACACACAACTAATGAATCGTTGAGCACTACATCAAAAACTAATGATGTACCATGTGTTGGCTAACTGAACAGAATAATAAAAAAATAAACACACTTCATATAGTTTTCAGAAACAAGTAGGACGTCTCTTGGGATCAAAGGCACCAGGGTTTCATAGTAACCATATCTTTCACTTAAAGGTTGGGACCCTTAAGAGGAGAAAAAAAGAAGAGGGTGAAGTCTGGTATATCTTCATTTGTTCATCAACTAAATATTTGTTGAATGCCTACTATTTTTTAAAACTTTAAAATGACTTAATTTTTTGAATCTCAGTTGCCACATCTTTAAAAATTTGGGGAAAAATCCAACCTGTCTTGCCAGGTCAAACTTCCTTAGGAGAAGGGAGGGTAATCTCATCTAAAGATATTCTAGTTGTCTCTTTCTTGTACTAACATTGGACTCGCCTTCTCTAGGAAACATGGGAAGCTTTCACAAGGTATTGCTTACATCCGTCCATCCCCACAGGCCAACAGATTGGTGGCTCCAGATTGTCTGGAGGGGGATGAGTGGTTGCCCACTGGGGATGGCTGAATGAAAAAGCAGAATAGCCTGGGAATATGGTGGTTGCTGCAGCTGGACTTGGGAAGGGTGGCCTGACACCTTTGGTGAAAACCAAGGGCTTCCTTTGGCTTCTTTGAGGTTGCAAAAGCATGTTGCAGGATTCTCAATAGTAAATATACATTTCCTGGGTGGAAATCTGCAGTTACTGAAGGCTGGTTGTCCTTTGTTCACTGATACCCAGGCCCGTCTGTTAAAGATTTGGCAGTTCATGAGAATACAAGATAAAACAAAGGCTGTCACTGGGTTAGAGAGGGCTGAATCTTAGGGATAGACCCAAAGCGACAGCCGTTGTCCAGCTGTATTTGTTCTTGTTTATCTGCACCTGTCTTTGTGCCAAGTGGATGGAAAATGTAGCTTAAAAAATATGTTTGGAAGAAATATCAGGAAGCTATTTCTTGCCCAGAGAATCAGGGTGTGTGTGTGTGAACGTCCCATCAAATAGCATTGGGTTGTTTGATCAGTTAACCAGGTAGTAAGCACAATTCACAAGGGAAGGAGAAGACATGAGTCAGAGAAACCACGTATTTTATCCCTGGAAGGGGCAGCTTTCTGTCTTTTACTCTTACTATATTCCAGAAGTACCCCTTCTCCACCCTTGGTTGGACCTGGATTTAGAGCACAGAGGGCACAGGGCTCGTGATGTTCTTTCCACCCTCTGCCATTGCACACTTCTGAAAGCCATTTCTTATGCACAGGCAGACATGGAGAAAGAGAGCTAAGAAGTGATGTCTGTTTTCGCTGTCGCTGCTCTTAGCTGTGCTCAGGGTGGCATTGGGGAATGGGGTGTCAGGTGGCTGGGTTGAAGGTTGTCAGTGTTGATCCTCTGTATAATTGGGTAGTAATTGCCATCAGAATCTCCCAAGGGAAATCAGTTTGTGTGCATACACATGTATTCGTTTCTCTGACTAAAATCCCAATTAATTTACATATAAACCAATGTTAGAAATGTTATCTTTGTTGGAATGGGGTGATCTGGATAGAAGGTGACATTTCCAAGGTACTAGAGCGAGAACAGCAAGGTATCAAGCCAGCACTGAGATGGGGAACGGGTCTGATGGGACTGAGCAATTAGCTAAGCATAGAGCAAATGCTGATTGAGGTGGCGAGGGCTTTTCTGTGATTTGATAGGACTGGCTTTTCTGTATACTCCCTTCTTCGAGGCTCTTTCTGTAAGCATCAGGCCTATAATTTGGGTATATTGTGGACTGATAAACAGAAGTACCTGAGATGTGGCCCCAGAGTCCATGTAGCTGTTTACGTATGGGTATGGGTCAATGGAGAAGAATATTCTTAAGTTTTCCAGTCAATTAGAATATTTTTCCAGAGGGGGTTAAAGTCACCAACATGAGTGTGGTCTCCACGTCTCCCCTTTGCTGCTTTTGCCGGAGCATGGAAGTGCGGGACAGCCAGGTGAAGAGGAAAGAGAGAAAGTGTTAGGGTCATTACATTCTCTAAATTGGCCGGTGAGGAAAACAGTCTGCTCATGGCTAAGGTGGGAGAAGGCTCAGGACAAGCTGCCAGAAAAGCCTCTGGATGTCAATCTGATTTGCAATTTGGAAGCTCTCCTTGGGGGCTGTTTTTGAAATAAAGATTTAGGATAAATTAAAAGGAAGTTCTCTGATGAACTCAGGATGCAAAAGCCAGGTTAAACAATGAATAAAAAACAGTCTGAATTAGTGAGAGAAGGTACTAAGCACATCTTGCCGTTTTATTTATTTAACATGGTGCTCTTTAGGAATATTTACTGAAACTTCTCAGGTTTAAAGCATGATTTAAAAAGTGGCATTTTTATGAAGAATTTTTGAGCAGATGCAAAGGTAGACAGTTTCTTTTAGGGAACCCTCCTGTACCCATCACCCAGTTCCCATGGCAATTTACCCCAAACCCCACCTGCTCCATCCATACCTCGAGCCCATTCTGGACACCCTCCCCCATATTGTTTTGAAGCAAATCTTATAAATCACATAATTTCCTCAATAAAAATTTCAGTGTGTTTCTCTAAAAGACAAAGCATTGCTCCTTTAATAAACAAGGTAAACCTTTTGCTCATCCATCTAAGCCTGGGGGCGGGAGGAGGCAAACTATGTGACGGGTGAGGTCAAACTTAGGTGATCTTGGTTCCCCTTGAGGGATCCAGAGCCTGCTGGCCTCTTGAATTCTTGGCCTAGATACTTAAACTGGGAACAGAGTGGGAAACGACGCAGTGTGTAATAGCCCCACCACTGCTGGGTTCACCCCTTGGTGTGCCCAGGACGTGCTCTTGTCGTCAGCCATGTTCTTGGCCAGACTGCATTAACTGGGTCATTGAGCTCCAAGCAGACTTGGGTTACTAACTGCAGGGGAGGGAAGGAGAAACGAGGAGGTTTCGTGTGGTCAAGGGAAGAGAGAGGGGTGTCACTGAAGACAGACTGTTATTGTCTGAATCAGGGCAGGATGGGCACATTAAAGTGGAATGAGACGCAGTCAGCGCCATCAGGCTGAGGCGCCTCCCTGTTCCAGGAAGCAGACACAGGTGACGGAACCTGGCTGCAGCTTTGTTCTGAAGCTGGTGGGCACCCTGAGTGTGAGGATTAGACTTGTGCATCAGCTTCACTGGCCTCAGGGATGCCCAGAAAGGTGGTCGCACATTATTTCTGGGGATCTGTGTGACAGAGTGTTTCTGGAAGAGCTTCTCATTTGAGTCATTAGACTGAGTAAGGCTGATCCAGTGGGGTTGGGGCATCATCTAATCTGTTGGGGGCCTCGATGGAACAAAAAACTGAAGAAAGGGCTACTTCTCTCTCTTGAGCTGAGACGTCCATTTCCTCCTGCCGTCAGACATCAGAGCTCCTGATTCTTTCAGCCTTTGGACTCAGACCGACTTTAACACAATCTTTCTTGTTTGTCCCGTTTAATGGCAGACTGTGGCCCTTCTCGGCCTCCATAACCATGTGATCCAGTTCTTATAACAAATTTCCTCTCCCATAGCTCTCTCTACATCCTGTTGGTTCTGTTTCTCTGGAAAACCATCATCAATGCACTGAGTCCTGGATCCTTGCTTTCCCTCTCACTCCATCCCTGGGGTCCAAGGTCAGCCTTACAGGGAAGAGACAGGGGTATGCCAGTCTTCAAGTCTTCAGGCTTGTCTTCCTGAGCTGGTGTGGACTGCATTAACAAGTATTCTTTCTTTCTCCCTTTCTCTCTTTCTCCCTTTCTCTCTCTCCTTCCTTCCTTCCTTCCTTCCTTCCTTCCTTCCTTCCTTCCTTCCTTCTTTCCTTCTTTTGCAGCATATACTCACAATAAGACTGTGCATTAACTGTTTTCATTCTCGGTTTCACAGTGAGTGTGCTAGTGTAGCAGCAGGCTAGGAGGAGAGAGGTGAATATGCAGTCTAGGGACAAGCCATTAAAGCTGCCTCTTGCAAGCGTAATAATTTCAGAAATGTGATTCCTGAGCTCCAACTATGAATCTCTTTCTGATAGGGTCATCAGGCAGCCCTGTTCTAGACTAAACTGCTCCATGGCTTCTAGGTGGGGCTAGCTTCACCATGAATCCAGACCTGGAAAAAGTGGGTGTGTCATACTTGTAGTTATGAGATTTAGGTATCAGCTGGATAGAAAAGACACAAGGGCCTCTGTAGAGCTGGTTTCTGGGTGACTTGGGACCTTACCCAGGAATGAGAACCACCACCATTTATTTTTGAGACCTATAGGAAGTTAGCCATCAGAAAGTTCTCCAAGCCACATAGAGAAGAAAAAGCACAGAAGTCGAAGATGTGCATTTGAACCCCAGATCTACCACTGGTTAACTTGAGGACTCTGAATTTCTCACCTGGAGAAAGGGACAACAGTAGTAATATTTTTGAGGCTGTCAACATAAGTCAAATTACATGTAATCTTTAATTTGATTATATGTTTTATTGCCAATGCTGTTATCATTGTTCTTTAAAAAGTAATCGGATTTGTATGTTGGTGACAGTGGTTTGCATCTCTCAGTGGCACGATGATGCTATATTCAGTAGTTAAAAAAAAAAAAAAAGAATATTCCACTCCCGCTGTTCCTTGGCTGGCATAATTTTAATGAAGACTACCACCCTTTTCTCCCTCCCTCTCTTAAAAAAATATATATATGTATATAATATATTTATATTCATATTTATATTTATATAGCATCTCCTGATAGTTGTAGCAATGCCAAATGCTAAATTCATTCTCATTTTGATTTCCTGGCCCCAACCCAATTCTTCCTGAGTGGGCTGATTGCAGTTTTTCTTTCCCTGATTTTCTTTTCCTTGAGGACACAGAATATTCACAAGACAAGACATTTTCCTTTAAAAAGACTTCCCCTAAAATCCAACTGTTAATGGATCTTCAGTCTCTCCTGGAAGATGTGGACCCAAATAGCAGACACAACTAGACAAATCACACAGTCATGCAATGGCCTTTGAGTTTGTCCCTGCTTCTCCCCTCTACTCTTTCTGTTGGCCTTGGGTTACTAGCGTGTATTTAGAAAGTCACACAGCAATGTTCAGTAGTATTTGACATTATTGTTCTATATTTTCCTTCCAGCATGGTGATGGATTAGAAGCTCACTTATGAAACTCTCAACTATTTCATAGTAAATAAGGATCCTTACAAATAGGGTTTATTTATTTGTTTATTCAACAGCAATTTGTTGAGTGTCTACAATGTACTAAGTCCTTTGCTAGACATTTTAGAGAGTAGGAAGGTGCGAAATTTGGGTTTTTGGCTTCTAGGAGCTTATATCAAGGACACAGATAGGAAAACAAGTAGAGGCAAATGGTGGATTTTGTCTGGAAGGATGGAGACAGCTTCCTAATGTGGCTCACTTTTTACTGTTCCATGTCCTGCATGGACAATGCTTTCATGTCTGTGCCTCTGCCAGCTCTCACACACCTCACTTCTGAGTCTGCTGGCCTAGCATACAGATCATGTGAAGGTGGGCAAGGCCGCTTCCCATCTTCTGATATTATATTGCTCATTTGCACTTTCTCCAGCATAGGAGTTGTGTTTTATGTCCTTCGAATGTCTATCCTGAAGGATTCCAAAGTATTTCCAGAGAGGGAAGGTGGAATGTTACCCAACTGAATCCATCTTGCCTCCCCCGCCCCCCCCTTCCTCTGTCTTCTCTCCAGCTGACCAGGTTGTATGATCCAGGGCTCCGAGTCCCACTGGTGCTGGAACTTGACAGAAGATGTGTGAGACCTGGATCCAATGGGCAATAATACTCAGGTCCTCACAGCTCATCTCTGTGCTTGGCCAAGCTGAGTCACCCTGGAAGTAGGGCAGGGGTGAGAGAGGGGAGGCCCCCGGGGATGATAGTGTTCCTGGGGGGAACCAGAAATTACCAGAACGAACTGTTATGTGTTCATCCCTGTGCTAGGCCTTGCTGGAATCTTCAGATGGGTTGTAGCCTTCCAGGAGCCCTAGCTGTACAGATCTCTTATATGAGTGTATGGTTGAGCAGGACAAATTAGCCATCCCCTGGCCATATGTGCTCAGAGCCTAAAGAGGATCTGAGGTTGGCAGGGCTACAGGTGCTCAGAGGGCAGAGACTTTCTAGTCTTCAGTAGTCAGAGAACTTCCTGGAAAGAGGTGGGGCAGGGAGGTGGAACTGGGTGTCAAAACTTCGGAGGGATTTTGAGGAGGCAGAGGGGGGTTTTATGAGGCCAGTTTTGCATCCCTGGAGTTCCAAACGTTTAGAGGTGGTGTTTTATAATATTAATTGATCAATTAGTTTTGGGTTGAATCTAAGACTGGTGTGGATTCTAAAATATCCCTTTTCGTTTTAATGCTTAATTTTCTCATTGTATCCCTTTCTTTGCCCTGGACAGAGATGCTAGACTCTCCCTATGTCTAGATTTCCTTTAAAAAAAAATTCTATAGATGATCTTTTTAAATGACTTCCCATAGCAGACAGTTTATCTAGCCAAGTGTTGGGCAGATTATATTCTGAACAGATGCTTGAAACAATCACCCTTGTGTGAATGATTCTGCACCTAAAGCCCAGTCTATATCTCTTTCTGGTGTACAGACCCGTATGTCCAATTGTTTGCTAGATTTCCTCCTGGATATCCCACAGGCACCTCAAAGTTAACATTTCTAAAGCTTTTCGTTACACGTGTCATCCTCCCTCCCGCAACACCCATTCAGCCTAGTCCTCCTTCCTCAAAACCACCATGGCCAAAGCACTAGTCATCTCTGACTCTTCTCTTTGCCTCCCTCACCCGCTTCCTGGAGTCGGGGGCCGACGTTCCATACTTGTAGCTACTACGTCACTCTCACTCCCCACCTTGCTCCTCACCATCGCTGCAACTTTGCCGACACCCCTCAGCCTGTTGCTTAGACTACACAGTAGAACGGAGCTGGTATGCTTGCCCTGAAATAGAAATCTTTCCCATCAGTCCCTTGCTTAACCCCCCACCCCCACCTGTGGGTTTGTCTCCAGGACAGAAACAAAACCTGTGAGTGTGGCTCACAAAGCTCTTGTCTTCTTGTCCCCATCCTCCTCTCCAGGGTCACTTCCTCATTCGCTCAGCAGACTCCTTGTGATCTTAAGCGTGCCCACATGGGTGTCTGTCTTTGCCCATGCCCATAAATACGCTTGACTTACTCCCTTCCCTCGTGTCTGCGTCAGGAAAACTCGGCGCCTGGGACCTGACGTCACGTGTTTGCCGAAGCCTTCTCTGACTGCTCCGGCAAGGCTCACCTCCTCATATGGGTTCCTTTGCCACCTTGGCTTACCACATCTTTATAATTATATTTAAATTTGTGTAATGATGATCTGTCAGGCTAAGAGGGAAGGGATTACTGTCTTATCCGTCACGGACACTTCATTGCCTGGCTGAATGCTCTGTGTTTGTTAATGGTTAAAATAGCAAGGATCTGAGATCTTAAAGAGTCTCTCCTAGTTTAATTCCTCTTAAATTCATTTATTTACTCATTCATTCATTCGCTCTCTGTGCAAACATTTGCTGAGTACCTACTATGTGGGAACTCCCTCTGGTTCTCCAGGCAACAAAGCCTTGATTAAACAGACATGAAAGAGAAGCAGCTGCCAGTCCTTCCTCCAGGAAGCTCTGCTCCACAGGCCTTCACTTAAGAATCCTGGAGCTTCAGTTTCCTTTTGTCAGCTTTTTCCTTAATGGCCAAACTCATGGTGGCAGTGACAATGGATTCTGCATTAGTATTAAAAAATTTATTCAATAAATAATGGATTAGAACCTCTGTTTAATAATTATTAATGTACTGCAATTTCAGTTGCCCAAATCGCAAGATGTTTTAAACATAACTAATTGAAAACACAATTAACAGCAACTTGCCGAAATAAATCTGAAAGGCAAAACACCCTTGAAAGGCTCAGACTATAAGAGCGAAAATTCAGAAGCAGCCCCTGCCCAAAGTACCCCAAGACGCAGGATTCATGCTGGGCTCTGCGGAGGCTCTGGGAAGGGAGGCGGTGCCTGGCAGAGTTTGGGATGTGAAGGTTGGTTTGACGGCAGCGTCTCTGCAGCTCCCGAAACTTTAGGTGACCACTTCATTATACCCGTGGGCATTTGGGGTTTGCCTGAGCAGTATGCTATGCCCAGACACTTGAGTCACATGGGCCATTAGAGGCTGATTCAGTGACCTCATTATGTGCAAACTCAGCAAAGCGCAGGCCAGCTGCTGGGGTCTGGAGTTCCTGTGGCCTTGAGTCCAGTAGACCTGTCGCTGAGAAACCTGGGCCCCCAGCATCTGACCCAGTGCTCCCTGACCAGTCCCCCAGCCTTGGTGCCTCCCAAGTTCTTTCTGGGGCTGGTTCTTCTTACCTGATTCAGCAGAAAAAGTGCAGCTGGGTCTTTGGATCAGGGGCCTAACATGAAGGCCCCTTTGATTTTGTTGCTTCAGCAGCAGTCAGCCAAGGGGGGAAAAAATGTATTAAAGGACTTACAGGATGAGCCTGGGACTGGCTGTTGGAGTCTAGGATTCCAGACCAACATGGGAGGAAGGCACTGGGTTTAGCATGGATTTTTTTTTTTTTCCCAACTTTTCATCTTTTACACCTATTGCTATGCTACTCTCTATCCCAGGAAGGCTCTCTCCTTTGTATTCACCTTAGGACTTGGGTATACTGGCCTCCTATTTTCCATCAGTCCTTCATAGGATTCTTTTGATGAGTATTCAGTGAGACATAATAGAGAGTTAGTCAACAACAGGGTTGGCCAGTGGCAGGCACGCAGCACCTAGTAATATCCTTCCACTCCCAGCAATGCCCACTGCTCCTGTCTGGTTAATTTATTCCCAGGATTCTGAGCACTGGCATAGGCATGCTTTAAACAGAATAATATGGTTATTGGACACATGGATATTATTCTCGGAGAACAAGAGGTAACTAAGGAGAATGTTGTCCATTCTCAGGGGGTTAGCCTGGACGGCAACTTGGCTGGACTTTGAGTTACGGCTAACAGGACAGTGAGTGATGTGCAATAGGATGGTGACATATTGCAAAGTACCTGAAGAGCCAGGACAATGAATTTGACTTTCATCTTTGGGGTGGGGGGGCGGGCACTGAAGGATTTTTAAGTTAGAAAGTGGCATAGATTTTAGCTTAATCTGTGTACTAGAGAGGCATGATTCTTAAACATTAGTGTCCATCAGGAAGGCATATTCAAACTCTAATTTCTGGATCCCACCTCCAGAGTTTCTGATTCAGTAGTTCTGGGATGAAGTCTGAAAATATGCATTTTTATCAGGTTTTGAGGTGATATTGATGCCACTGACCCAGGGATTATGCTTTGAAAAGCACGTGTGTGGAGGATGGACCAGAGGTGGGTAGGCCTGCAGGCACCGAGCTGGTTAGGAGACTGGCACAATGAGCTTATAAGATGATGTGAGTCTGATTTAAAGCAGGAGCTGAGGCTCTAGAAAGAAAGAAGAAGAGAAGAGTCAGCAAGATTTTCTGGCCCAATGGGATGAGTGGGAAAGGTAGGTGAACCTTCCAAGGGTTTTCTAACTGGGAACTTGAAAGAATGATGGTGCTTCTCGGGGAAAGACCACAGAACAGAGGGTTAGGATGGAGGACAGGCATGGCTCATGGCTCCAAGTGGTCCCTGGGGCAGGTGCAACCAGAAGCTTGAGGACCTGCAGTGGCTTCCTACCTGGGGCCTTGATTGTGTCAGTGGCTGAAACAGCTACATTTCTGTTTTTTCGAAACAAAGTGAAAATTAATATCAAGGAACAGATGCTGTTGGACTTAAAGGAAAAAATGAAGCAGCACTCAGAAAATGACCCTGGAAACAACGAGGACACAGATATTCCAAAAGGCTATATGGATTTAATGCCTTTTCTTAACAAAGCAGTCTGTGAATGTCTTAATGAAAGTGATGAGCATGGATTTGACAACTCTTTATGAGAAGATATGACTTTCTTGGATTCTGATTGTGATGAATAGCTGCTTATTACTGTGTCATTTAATCAACTGGTTATGCTTTATTCAATGAAATTTCAAGGGCCAGATAATGGTCAGCGTCCTAAGTATGTAAACATTTTTATCACTCTATCCTGATCTGTGGATTTTGGAGAAACAGAAAGAAGTGAACCAGCTCAAGCTCTGAAACTAACAGAAGATGATATTGAAGAAGATGGCATTGTCCCACTTTGTTATGTTAAGTTTCAGAATGTTAACAGTGTAACTGTTATTTATTCAGTCCAATCAAGGTGAAGAAACAAGAAGAATTTCATATTTTACTTTTATTGGTACTCTAGTCCAGGCAATAAATATGAATGACTTCAAACGAGTAGTTGGCAAAAAAGGGGAAAGGCAATAAGGTACAGAAGACACTGGAAGAGCATATTGCAGTCAGATCCACAGCTCCTGGATAATTGCTTGATTCTCGCCAGAGACTGTCAATGTTCCACTCGTTGCCATTACCAATAAATTGTTGCTTTTGTTCAGATGGTTAAAAAAAAAATACATTCAAGAGGAGATCACAGGGCTAGAGCGAGTCCAGCAGGGGACCTGGAGCACAAAATTTAAGAAGGCATTACTCAGGGTTGTGCAAGCTTTTCCTGACCCCAAATATGAGCCCCAATTAAATTTTATGCCTCAGCTATCTCAGTGGGTTTGCCTTAGCCCCCAGGTTTGGTGAAGCTGTTGCTGTTGCTTCAAGCTCTTGCTTCAAGCCTGAAAGGGGCTTGGTGGGGTCAGCAGTTAGAAGGGAGGGCTGTGGACCCCATTGTATATTGAATCCCATAGGTTCATATTGGAAGCAGGTCATGTGCCTCAGTTGTCTTATCATCGGAGGTATGTATACTCATACACCTCTTCATGACTTGTACGGATCCAGATTTTGTGTCCACAGGACCGTTGAATGGAACTCGTCACTGGGGACACAGATAGCTGGAAAGCCTTACAAATCTACGGCGCCTTCTGCAGACGATGTGGAGGCAATTCTAAGGCGGTAGCAATGCCTGGTATTCCCTCACTGGCTGAGCCCATGCACAGAGCCAGCTGTTCTGTGGAAGGGCAAAGATAGAGCCTTGGAACATCTTTCTTGAGCATACTTTTAAATATACTTTGTTGTTGTTGTCTGTTTGTTTTTGTTTCTGTTTTGTTTTAAGGACTTAATCTATGGAGCTCCATCAGGCAACCAAAGCAATCCAAGTTTAATCTCTAAGCATTCATGTCCCAAGTTCAGATTTTTCTTGCATCTTCTCAGCTGGTGCATTCCCCAACTTCTGAATTTCTAAAAATACCCAGCGTGGTTCCCTCTACAAAACACCAGCACCCTGCCAGCTGTTAAATAAATAAACTCAAAACAAAAATGCTGTAGTTGTGAAATAAGATATATTTAATTAAATAAAAAGAGGAAAAGCAAGTGCTATTACAAGAACATAAAACTGTAAGGCATAAGATAAAAACTAAATTACTATAAGGCAGCTCGATCCAATCTAATCCTTAAAGATAAAGATGAAACCAGAAAATTGCATGTATTGAGAAATCAACATAAGCCCTGAGCAAATATTAACTAGAGATCTATAAACTGGTTGATAATAAACAGTTCTATGAACATTAGGATTAGGAAGGGAATGGAAATGGAGCCACACTGGGGTGTGGGGGACTCAAGCACATCTCTCCATCCTGCTCACAGCAAGTGTTTGTGCAAGGATCCTGTTCAGATGGCTTTTCCACTAGCCAATTTCAGTAAATCTGAGAGGAAAAAAAACAAGTGGTGTAGAGGTTCCTGGGCAAATTTTTCTCCATCATCTTTTGAAAGACACAGAGATGAATGTGATCTCATCTTACCAGGCAATAAAATGGAGCTTGCAGATAAAATGTTTGCCTTTTACTGTGGGTTTCTAACTTAGCTGTTGACATGATTTTAACAGTGTGTTTAAGCATGAAGAATGGTCCAATTACATGTTAAGTAGCCTTTTTTTTATAGTTCTAATAAAGGTTCATTTAGACATTTATACTGACAACTCAGTTCTTTGGAAGGGCATTTTTCAAGTTGCCTGCTAGAAGAAAATATTTCCTGGCAAAAACAAAACAAAACAAAACAAAAAAAAGCAGCAGCAGCAGCAGTGGCCACGGCCTGCTATTAGCTACAGAATGTTGCTACCGCTTCTGGAGACGCCATTTGTAGAGAGGCCGGTTCTTCTGTTGGAGAAGCCAGCAGTAGCGGCTGAAAAAAATCAAGCTCATTCACAGGTGAAGATGCCCTCTTTGTCACAGTTTCAGGCTCTGGGATAAAGGCGCTCTTTTGAGAGCATTCATGCATTTCATACCCCACATGGGGAGCTGCAGAATACAATCTGAATGAGAAAGACTCCAGAGAGTAAGGGGGCTATCTCCGCCAGGCAGGGAACGTGGTGCTCCACCAGATCAAGGTGCAGGGACAGCCGGCTCTCTGAGGGAACCGGAAGGCCCTATGGGGACAGAGTTAGTGTTCTCAGGCCCCTGGGGATGTAAGTGACCTAGGGGCTCTTAAAACATAGTTTTGTGTGTGTGTGTCTGTGTGTGTGTTTCTCCTCTGGTGAGACTCCAACGAAAGTGTTCCTCACAGAAAAAGAGCTATCTATGCGCTTTTTGCTCTCCAAGCCTCCTAGAGTCAGGACCATTAACTCACTGTGAGTCATCTTGGGGTCTCACACTCCTGCTGCTAGATTTTTGAAGAAAGGGGCTGTATTCATCTGCTCGGGCTGCCATAGCCAAGTACCATGCACTGAGTGGCTTCAACAACATAAATGACTTTTTTTTTTTCTTCACTATTCTGGTGGCTGGAAGCCCAAAATCAAGGTGTCTGAGACCTCTTTCCTTAAGCTTATAGACAGCCATCTCCTCTGTGAGCCTTCCCATGGTCTTCCCTTTGTGTGTGTCTATGACCAGATTTCCTCCTGTGAGGACACCAGTCAT
>RCUC01128945.1:0-54866 GCA_003697995.1 Taxidea taxus jeffersonii | reverse complement strand
CTGACACTTTACTGAATTCCTGTACAAGCTCTAGCAGTTTTGGAGTGAGCCTTTTGGGTTTTCCACATATAGTATCATATCATCTGCAAAGAGCGATAGTTTGACTTCTTCTTTGCCGATTTGGATGCCTTTAATTTCTTATTGTTGTCTGATTGCTGAGGCTAGGACTTCTAGTACTATGTTGAATAGCAGTGGTGGTAACGGACATCCCTGCCGTGTTCCTGACCTTAGCGGAAAAGCTCTCAGTTTTTCTCCATTGACAATGATACTTGCGGTGGGTTTTTCATATATGGCTTTGATAATATTGAGGTATGTGCCCTCTATCCCTACACTTTGAAGAGTTTTGATTAGGAAGGGGTGCTGTACTTTGTCAAATGCTTTTTCAGCATCTATTGAGAGTATCATATGGTTCATGTTCTTTCTTTTTTTAATGTATTGTATCACATTGATTGATTTGCGGATGTTGAACCAACCTTGCTGCCCTGGAATAAATCCCACTTGGTCGTGGTGAATAATCCTTTTAATATACTGTTGGATCCTATTGGCTAGTATTTTGGTGAGAATTTTCGCATCTGTGTTCATCAAGGATATTGGTCTGTAATTCTCTTTTTTGATGGGATCCTTGTCTGGTTTTGGGATCAAGGTGATGCGGGCCTCATAAAATGAGTTTGGATGTTTTCCTTCTATTTCTATTTTTTGGAACAGTTTCAGGAGAATAGGAATTAATTCTTCTTTAAATGTTTAGTAGAATTCCCCCTGGGAAACCCTCTGGCCCTGGGTTTTTGTTTGGACATTTTTGATGACTCTTTCAATCTCCTTACTGGTTATGGGTCTGTTCAGGTTTTCTATTTCTTCCTGGTCCAGTTATGGTAGTTTATGTCTCTAGGAATGCATCCATTTCTTCCAGATTGTTAAATTTGTTGGCATAGAGTTGCTCCTAATATGTCCTTATAATTGTTTGTGTTTCTTTGGTGTTGGTTGTGATCTCTCCTCTCTCATTCATGATTTTATTTATTTGGGTCCTTTCTCTTTTCTTTTTGATAAGTCTGGCCAGGGGTTTATCAATCTTATTCTTTCAAAGAACCAGCTCCTAGTTTCGTTGATTTGTTCTATTGGGGTTTTTTTTTCTATTTCATTGATTTCTTTTTTTTTAATAGTTCATTTATTTATTTGACATACGGAGATCAGAAGTAAGCAGAGAGGTAGGCAAAGAGAGAGGGGGAAGCAGGCTCCCCACTGAGCAGAGAGCCTGATGTGGGGCTCGATCCCAGGACCCTGGGATCATGACTGAGCCAAAAGCAGAGGCTTTAACCCACTGAGCCACCCAGGTGCCCCTATCTATTTCATTGATTTCTGCTCTGCTTTTTATTATTTCACTTCTTCTGCTGGGTTTACGCTTTCTTTATTGTTCTTTCTCCAGCTCCTTTAGGTGTGGGTTAGGTTGTGTATTTGAGACCATTCTTGTTTCATGAGAAAGGCTTGTATCGCTATATATTTTCCTCTCAGGACTGCCTTTGCTGTGTACCACAGATTTTGAACCATTGTGTTTTCATTATCATTTGTTTCCATGAATTTTTTCAATTATTCTTTAATTTCCTGGTTGACCCATTCATTCCTTAGAAGGATGCTGTTTAGTCTCCATGTATTTGGGTTCTTTCCAAATTTCCTCTTGTGATTGAGTTCTAGCTTCAGAGCATTGTGGTCTGAAAATATGCAGGGAATGATCCCAATCTTTTGATACCTGTTGAGACCTGATTTATGACCCAGGATGTGATCTATTCTGGAGAATGTTCCATGGGCACTAGAGAAGAACGTGTATTCTGTTGCTTTGGGGTAGAATGTTCTGAATATATCTGTGATGTCCATCTGGTCCAGTGTGTCATTTAAGACCTTTATTTCCTTGTTGATCTTTTGCTTGGATGATCTGTCCATTTCAGTGAGGGGTGTGGTAAATCCCCCTACTATTATTGTATTATGGTGGATGTGTTTCTTTGATTTTGTTATTAATTGGTTTATATAATTGGCTGCTCCCATATTAGGGGTATAGATATTTTAAATTGTTGGATCTTCTTGTTGGACAGACCTCTTGAGTATGATGTAGTGTCCTTCCTCACCTCTTTTTATAGTCTTTGGCTTAAAATCTAATTGATCTGATATAAGGATTGTCACCCCAGCTTTCTTCTGATGTCCATTAGCATGGTAAATTGTTTTCCACCCCCTCACTTTCAATCTGGAGGTGTCTTCAGGTCTAAAATGAGTTTCTTGTAGGCAGCATATTGATGGGTTTTATTTTTTTATCCATTCTGAAACACTGTGTCTTTTGTTTGGGGCATTTAGCCCATTTACATTCAGGGTAACTATTGATATGAATTTAGTGCCATTATATAGCCTGTAAGGTGACTGTTACTGTATATTGTCTTTGTTCCTTTCTGATCTACTATTTTTAGGATCTCTCTTTTCTTAGAGGACCCTTTTCAATATTTCTTGTACAGCTGGTTTGGCGTTTGCAAATTCTTTCAGTTTTTGTTTGTCCTGGAAGCTTTTTATCTCTCCTTCTATTTTCAATGATAGCCTAGCTGGATATAGTATTCTTGGCTGCATGTTTTTCTCGTTTAGTGCTCTGAGCATATCATGCCAGTTCTTTCTGGCCTGCAGGTCGCTGTGGATAAGTCCACTGCCAACCTAATATTTTTACCATTGTATGTTACAGACTTCTTGTCCCAGGCTGCTACAGGATTTTCTCTTTGTCACTAAGACTTGTAAATTTTACTATTAGGTGATGGGGTGTGGACCTATTCTTATTGATTTTGAGGGGGATTCTCTGCACCTCCTGGATTTTGATGCTTGTTCCCTTTGCCATATTAGGGAAATTCTCTACAATAATACTCCCCAATATACCTTCTGCTCCCCTCTCTCTTTCTTCTTTTTCTGGAATCCCAATTATTCTAATGTTGTTTTGTCTTATCATATCACTTATCTCTCAAATTCTCCCCTCGTGGTCCAGTAGTTGTTTGTCTCTCTTTTGCTCAGCTTCTTTATTCTCTGTCATTTGGTCTTCTATATCACTAATTCTTTCTTCTGCCTCATTTATCCTAGCAGTAAGAGCCTCCATTTTTTATTGCACCTCGTGAATATCTTTTTTGATTTCAACTTGGTTAGATTTTAGTTCTTTTATTTCTCCAGAAAAGGCTTTTATCTCTCCAGAGAGGGTTTCTCTAATATGCCTTTTTCGAGGCTGGCTAGAACCTTGAGAATCATCATTCTGAACTCTAAATTTGACATATTACCAATGTCCATATTGATTAGGTCCCTAGCCTGTGGTACTGCCTCTTGTTCTTTTTTTTGTGGTGAGTTTTTCTGCCTTGTCATTTTGTCCAGAAAAGAATATATGAAGGAGTGAATAAAATACTAAAAGGGTTGCAAAGACCCCAGGAAAATGTGTTTTAACCAAATCGGAATAGACCCCAGATCATGGCGGGGGGGGGGGGAGAAAGGGGATTAAAAGAATTTCTGAGAAAAAAAACAAATAAAGAAAAAAATATATATATAATATATATATATAAAATATAAAAAATATATATAGTATATATTCTATATATATATATTAGACTGGTGACTAGAACAGGGTCACCCACTTAATTTGGGGAGTGTTTTGGTCTCTTAGAAGAAACTATCACCCAAAATTTTAAGGAATGAAAAACATATATAAGGGTAAACACAATGAAGGGATGGAATATGCCTATAAAGATGAAAAAAAATTTTTTTAATTTTAAAAAAAGGAGTTGATAAAGTTAGTTGGTTGGGAGAACAAAGAAAAAGAAAGTGGAGAAAATCTGCTCCAGCTGGAGACTAGAACACGCCTGGAGCTAGATTTAGGGTATATTTTGATGTATTAGAAGAAGTTGTACCCCAAATTTTTTAGAAGAAAAAACCCTATACGTATACAAAAAATAAAGTTAGATACAATGAAGGATAAAATATGACTATAAGAATGAAGGTTCAAAAAAGGTTATTACTACTTTTTTTAATGAAAGGTATTGTTAAGATAAACTAGTTAAAAAAACGTTAAAAGAGGAAAGGGTAAAAGTTTAAAAAAATTAAGCAGAAGAAAAAAAAAATTAAAAAATTAACAGCAAGACTAAGGAATCATGGGGGAAAAGCCATGAATTCCATGCTTTGCTTTCTCCTCCTCTGGAATTCCACTGTTCTCCTTGGTAAGTGAACTTGGTCTCAGCTGGATTTCTTGTTGATCTTCTGGGGGAGGGGCCTGTTGTAGTGATTCTCAAGTGTCTTTGCCCCAGGCGGAATTGCACTTCCCTTACCAGGGACCAGGCTAAGTAACACGCTCAGGTTCACTTTCAGGAGCTTTTGTTCCCTGAACACTTTCTGTAGAGTTCCGGAGGGCAGGAATGAAAATGGCAGCCTCCCAATCTCCAGCCCAGAGGAGCCAAGAGCTCGGGGCCCCACTCCTCAGGTGCGCCCTCAGAGAAAAGCGCTCAATCACTTCTGTCTACCTGTTCTCTGGCTGCTCTCCGAGCTCACCCAGCCTGTGACCAAGCGTCTCTGTCTCTGGCACACAGCTCCACCTGGAGTCTCCATACCCCGCAGACCCCTAGGCTCTTTTAGGAGGTGTCTGCCTGGATCTTGTGGGGACCCCACTCACAGAGCACCGGCCTGTGCCATGGATTACGACTCAAGGTAACCCTGAGTTACAAGGAGTGAGTTGAGAGCTCACTCCTTGGCTCTGTCTCTGTAGCCGGCTTCCCCGCTCTAATACCTGCAAGCCCTGCGACACTCAAGACACCTCCAATCCTTCTGTGACCCTGTGGAATCTGGGGCCACGCTGACCTCACATGGGCTTTGCCCCAGTTTAGCCTCTGGAGTGATGTCCCTCAGTGGAGCAGACTTTTAGAAGTCCTGATTTTGTGCTCCATTGTTCCGCTGCTTGCCAGGAGCTGGCCCCTCCCCCCGCGGTCTATCTTCCCATCACTTTGGATTCACTCCTCCGTCGGTCCTACCGTTCAGAAAGTGGTTGATTTTCTGTTCCTAGAATTGTTGCTCTTCTTCTCTTTAATCTCCTGTTGGATTTGTAGATGTTCCCAATGGTTTGATAAGCTATCTAGCTGATCTCCTGCTACCTGATGTCGTCTCAGCCTGCTATTTCTCCACCATCTTAACTCCTCCCCTACTTGGGTCTACCACCCAAAGCATTTCTAAAAAGAAAAACAAAACTGGAGACATCACAATTCTGGATTTCAAGCTCTATTAAAAAGCTGTAGTCATCAAGACAGTATGGGGACGCCTGGGTGGCTCAGTTGGTTTAGCAGCTGCCTTCGGCTCAGGTCATGATCCCAGCATCCTGGGATCGAGTCCCACATCAGGCTCCTTGCTCAGCAGGGAGCCTGCTTCTCCCTCTGCCTCTGCCTGCCATTCTGTCTGCCTGTGCTCACTCTCTCTGACAAATAAATAAAATCTTAAAAAAAAAAAAGACAGTATGGTATGGCACAAAAACAGGTACATAGATAAGTGGAATAGAATAGACAATCTAGAAGTAACCCCACAATTATATGGTCAATTAGTATCTGACAAAGCAGGAAAGAATATGTAATGGGAAAAAGACAGTCTCTTCAGCAAATAGTGTTGGGAAAACTGGTCAGCTACATGCAGAAGAATGAAACTAGACCACTTCCTTACACCGTATACAAAAACAAACTCAAAACGGATTAAAGAACTAAATTTGAGACCTAAAACCATAAAAATCCTAGAAAAGAAAATGGGCAGTAATATCTCTGATATTGGCTATAGCAACATTTTTCTAGATAAATCTCCTGAGGCAAAGAAAATAAAAGCAAAAATAAGCTATTAGGACCACCTAAAAATAAAACCTTCTGCCCAGCAAAGGAAACAATCAACAAATAAAAGGCAACCTACAGAATGGGAAAAGATATTTGTAAATGATATACCCAATAAAGGGTTAGAATCCAAAATCTATAAATAATTTTAAAAACTCAATACTCAAAAAATAAAAAATCCAGTTATGATAAGAGCATTTTTTAAGAAGACATCCAGATGGCTAACAGACATATGAAAGATGTTCAACATTACTCATCATCAGGGAAATAAAAATCAAAACTACAATGGGATATCCCCTCACACCTGGCAGAATGTCTACAGTCAACAACACAAGAAACCACAAGTGTTGGTAAGGCTGTAGACAAAAGGGAACCCTCCTGCACTGCTGGTGGGAATGCAAACTGGTACAACCACTATGGAAAACAGTATAGAGTTTCCTCAAAGAGTTAAAAGTAGAATTAGCCTATGATCCAGTGATCACATTACTAGTTATTTGCCAAAAAAAAAAAAAAAAAAAAATCAAAGGGATACATGAACCCCAATGTTTATAGCACCATTATTTAAAATAGACAAATTATGAAGCAGCTCAAGTGCCCATCTAAAGATGAGTGGATAAAGAAGAAGTAGTATGTGTATAATGTAATATTATTTGGCCATAAAAAAGAATGAAATATTGCCACTTGCAACAACATGGATGCAGCTAGAGAATATATACTAAGTGAAATAAGTCAGTCAGAGAAAGACAAATACCATATAATTTCACTCATATGTGGAATTTGAGAAACAAAACAAATGAGCAAAGGGGAAAAGAGAGAGAGAGCAAAAGAGAGAGAGAGAGCGAGAGAAGAGAGACAAGCCAAGAAAAAGACTTAGCTATTGGGAACAAAGTGATGATTACCAGACGGGAGGGGATTGAGGGGATGGGTGAAATAGGTGATGGGGATTAAGGAGTGCACTTGTCAAGAGGAGTACAAGATAATGTGTGGAATTGTTGAATCACTATGTTGTACACATGAAATTAATATAACACTGTATGTTAACTATACTGAAATTTAAAAATATATTTCTAAAAATAATAAAGAATTCTCAAAACTTAACAGTAAGAAAAATTGGAAAATTAAACAAATACTAAATGAGAAAAAGTGCAAAGACAAGAAGAGTCACATCACTTAGGAGGATATACAGATAGTAAATGAGCACATGAGAAAATGTTCAATATCATTAGCCATTAGGGAAATGCAAGTTAAAACTATAATGACCTGTCATTACATGTCTATGAGAATAGCTAAAATGAAAAAAAATAGAGATAACAGCAAGTGCTGGCAGAGGATACAGAGACAACCCCTCACACAGTGTTAGCGGGAATATAATACAGTATGGACCCTCTAGAAAGCACTTTGACTGGTTTGTTTTTTTTTAAATTACCATACAACCTAGCAATTAACCTAGCAATTGCCCTCCTGAACATTTATCCCAGTGGATAAATGAAACTTACATTTACACAAAAACCTGTACATGAATGTTCTCAGCAGCTCTATCCATAATAGTCCAAAACTGGAAATAAACCAAATGTTTGTCAATGGATGGGTGGTTAACTGAATTATAGTATGTCTATACCATGTAATCCTATTCATCCTTAGAAAGGCACAACTAGTGATACATGCAACAACTTACGTGGATCTACACAGTTAAAACACTGAGTTTAAAAAAAAAAAAAAAAGCAAAACCTAAAAGGTCATACACTGTATGATTCCCTATGTATAGCATTTTTGAAATAACAAAGTTACAGAGATGGAGAATAGATTAGCAGTTCGTGGGTGGGGGGGTTGTTAAATAGGTGGTGTAGGCAGAAGGGATGTGGGTGTGGCTGAAAAAGAGCTACATGAAGTGTCCTTGCAATGATGTAAATTCTATCTTCACTGTGTCAATGTGAATATCCTTGTTGTGATACTGTATCATAATTTTGAAGATGTTACCATCAGAGGAACTGGGTAAAAGGAACATGTAAATCTACCTCAAAATAAAAAAAAAATTAATCTCTCTGTATTCATAGAGTTTTCCAGTCACTACCCAACTTTTCTCCCGTCCTTTATATCACAGCTTCTCAAAAACACTGTATTCACTTCTCCTTTCTTTCTTTCTTGAACCCACTTCAACCAACCTCATGTCTGTCCCCCACAACCTGATGAAAAACAACCTACTCAGGGTCATCTTTGATAACATCAAAGCTCTGGCCCTTTCTCAGGTTCTCAGCAGCCTTTCCTGCACTGCTTTCTTTTTTAGTCTCAGGGCTCGCTGAGGCTCTAGCTCTTTCTCATTCTCCTTTGCTGGCTCCTTCCACTCTTCCCACCTTCCACCTTAAGCCCACCCTCCCTAGAAGATCTCAGTCTTAGCTTTAAACACGGACAACTTTCTGAAGATGTCTATCTTTTGACCCAACTAGCTCCGAAAGGAGTCTCCCACCCACGGTGTCCTCTGTACCTTGGCTCAGCACTGCCCAGTGCCTCTGCTCTTGTTCAGCCCAGTTCCTGGCCACCTTCTCAGAGTCACAGAGGGCTCTGCTCACCCAGAGGTCTCTCTTTTTCTCTTACCTTTCCATTCATTTCTTCTAAACATATCCCAAATCCCGCGGCTTGCACCTGGTCATTAATTTTCATGCAGATGGCTGGAACACTCCAGTCCCACAGTCTGTCCTCTGAGGAGACCCCAAAACCCCAAACCATTGACCACTCTTTTGGAGCACCTTCCAACACTCCAGTCCACAGTCTGTCCTCTGAGGATCCCAACATCCCATCCCACTACCCACCCTCTAGGAATGCCCCCCCAGTATCTCAGGCCATAGCCCATCCTCTGGGAGGACTCTCTGAACATCCTAGACCTGGACTAATCTGGGAACAACCCCCAGAACCCCAGACTGTTGATGCACTTTTCTGGGACCCACAGTCTCAGTCTGGCCTCTCCTCATGGAGCCCAATATGTGTGACCTACAGAGGGATGCCTGGGGCTCACCCCTAAAGACTCCACAGAACCTGCCCTGAGCATTGGGCTTAGCTCAGACTGGGACAGACATCTGCAGTCAGCAGAAGAAAGGCTGCACCCCTGAGACCCTGGGTGCAGTTGTGTCCTGAGCAGGGATAGAGATAGGAGAGCCACTATGTGAGGTCTGAGTGGTAACAAGGGGCAGTGCCCCTCTGCCAGACTAGCCTCCACTATGGCTGATCCCAGACCTTTACTTCTGAGTAAGATTCACACCAAAGTGGCCAAATTGCCACCAACTTTTAGAAAAATACAGATATTATGACTGATATTTCAAACTCCATGGAATGCTCCAATCTTCCTACCTGATCCTGAATCTCTCTATCCTCTGACTCTGCTTCCTTCCCCAACAGTCTTGTAGCTGCGTTTCGCCATCCCTCCAGGTCCTGTAAGAACTCTGCCCACCTAGACCCCTCCTGCTAAGGGCTTGGCCTGTCCTGCCACAGACTTGACACCCTACTCATGCCTTGCCTGGACACATAGCTGAAGTTCACCAACCCTGCTTCAGGTTGTGCTGTCTGGTCTTGCTACTCCTCCTGCAAGTGTGTTCACAGCATGGAGAGGAGCTAGTTCATTGAGAGGACAGGTCTGGGTACAAGAGTGGCCAGAGGCCAAGGCTCAGTGCACAGGGGCAGGGCACCAGACACAGGCTCCAACACCTGCCCTTACTGAGGAAGGAATGGAATTATGCCTTTAGCCCCTTCTCAGTGTGGTCCAACAGTTGTTAGTTGCCCTAACTCTGACCTGAGGAGATGACCAGACAATTGAGGGGATGTAATAAGAGAGGGTGGGAGGTACCTGTGAGCTGTGTTCCCAGATGCTAAAGCCAGGCCTGGGCACCCCCAGCCCCTTCTGATGGCTCTTGACAGCAGAAGTTGTCTGGGGTTTTGTAGGCATGGTAAAGTTTGCTGGCATTATGGAGCAGAGCTCAGGCTTGGTGCAGATGGGCTGGCAAAGACATGAGGGACAGGAAGCAGGAGTATGACCGAGGTCCCAAGAACCTGCCCTCAGTGCCCCTCAGTCCAGTAAGCTGCACCTAAACAATTGTCTTTTTGGCTCACTGTGTTGCCTCCTGTTCTGAGGATTAGGTGGCATCCCCTGCACAGGCGTGCCAATTAAAAAAATGGAATTACTGAATGAAGACTGACACTCTGGTTTTACAGTAGCGCACAAATCGGCAGCAGCAATATACATAATTTCGAATACAGTACCTTCGGAAATTTTAAGGACACTTTTCTTCAGGTTGTTTAATCACTTGACATTATACAATAATGAAAAGAGAAGAAAAATGTATATTGGCTGCTGTGAAAATATTAAAAAGAAATCGCTCCGCAGCTAATGCTCTGCTCTTGTGGGCAGTCTAAGGTCCTAAGAAAACACGCCAGTCATCCACCTTAAGCACTACTCAGTCCCAACGCCTCACAGTCACTTCAGAGCTGTCCAGAGGACTGTGCCTCCAGGGGTGTGGCTGCCTCTGCCAGTAATGGGGGCGTTTGCAGGGGCGTGGCTACAGCTGCAGGGGGCTGGGGTAGGAGGGTCTGTGTCTGCAGGGGCGTGTCTGTCTGTGGGGATGTGGCTGCGTCGGAGGTGTCTGAATCCACTGAACTTTCCCAGTTGATAAAGCTGGAAAAGGAACAGGCCCAGCCCCTGGGCGGAGGATGGGGCGTCAGCCTCCTCAGCTCGCCGGGGAGGGGGGGGGGGGGATGATGGATGTGCCTCCGCCTCATGCCACGCCAGCGCACAGTGTGACCCTGTGTCCCTTCGGATGAGATTTGCAACATGTGAACTTCTGTAGAAGCTTCTAGAACGTTCAACCCAACAGCATCATCTGTTTTTTTTTAATGCTCTCGTTTTAAATAGTCTCCGAGCCTATGACGATAGCTGTCCTTCCTGTGCTGTGCCTAGGGAAGGTAACGAGTGGATTGTACTCAGAAGCACGCCCAAGAGACCTCCAGGGGCGATGCCACCCTGCTGCAGTCTGGAATTGGGCCGCCCTGGGCTGCCTCCTGCTCTCGCAGAACCTCTTACGCCAGGCCCTGCTGCCAGCCCCCACGTGAGGAAGAGGCCGTCTCTCCTACCTTCACTTCAGGCAGTTCCCCTTACTCTTGTAAAAAGGAATTGCAGGGTCGTTGACTGTCATCCATCCTGCAAACCAGTTTGAAACTGTCCTTTGCCCCTCAAAACACAGACTTGCGCTGGGGCGAGTCGTCACTACCGTCTCCTGTGGAGCGTGCCTCTTGCTTCGCAGTGCCCATCAGGTTAGGACACTGAAACCACAGCAGTGTGGCCAGAGCTCCGACCTCACCACCGAGTGGCCCGAGAGGCCACTAAGTCCGGCCCCACGGCCCGAGGGACTGGCCACTTTGGTAGCCTGGGTGACTTTATGAGAGGAGCCTATTCTCTGAGGGTGCGGCCCCAGGGTCGCCCCAAGAGGCAAAGAAAATGCCTCCGCAAGGTGGTGCAGCCACCCACAGGAGTTAACCAGAGAGACCTGGTCTGTGGGGTCTCTTCCTCTATGTCCAATACAAAGGAAAGATGCAAAAGTCTCCGAGTTCCTCTACAGGCCTCTAAGTCTCTAGGTTATCCTTTCCCTTCTCTGGCCTTACATGTCTCCATTTCAGGCCCAAATCCTCCCCACTGCATCCCAATCCTCCCCTCAACTCCACCCTCTCCCAGAGGCCCTGGAGTTGAACGGCTCTACTCCTCTCCCCTTTCCCAAGAGGTTTAGATCTCTCTGGTGGACAGGCAATGCCCCCAAGCTCCCCTCTGCAGCCTAGATCACCATGTGCAGCTGCGTTTTTGTCTCCCCTGATGTCTCAAAGGCGCTCACAAACCCAGAGCCTGAAGGCTGTCCCTTTACCTAAGAAATACCCCTCACCCCCCACCCCTGGGCTGTGCAGCCATCTCCCAGTGGGTGTGATTCAGCTAGCTACCACCCAACCACAGTGATCTTTCCAAAATACACATCAGACCATATGTCCTCTGGCTTAAAACCCTTCCCAGGTGTCCCAGGTGCAGGCACTGCTGAATCTGCAGCCAGGGCTCTCCTTTCCTCCATAATTCATGATGTTCCTCAGACCTGAGCTATCTTCAAAGGGGTCATGAACTCAAAAAACAAAAAACAGTATCAGCATTTGCTTTTACATCAGTATAATAAAACTTACATTCCTAAATCACTTCCACTTTATATTTGATGTGAACAACTATACTCAAATGTTTGTAAACTAAATTGCAGTAACAAGCAGTTCTTGTGCAGTCCTTTACAGTTTATCTAGAGCTTTATTTCACCTCTGTTGTTTTTAATGAGATTTAATCCTCATTGGCAATTATGAGAGTTGGTATCACCAGAAGCATTCAAGCTCCCAGCCCCCACAAGTTCTGCCCCAGGAGCCTGAACACAGACCCTATGCCACTCCCTATAAGCAAACCTCAGGGGTAGCATTTTCTAGGTGGTTTAGGTTACAGTGGACTGCCTTGTATTGAGGAGGTAACAACTGCCTACAATTGGTAACAGCCTCCTGTTTGCTTTTCCTCAGAATCAGTGCATATTGTGAAGTTGTCACATCCTGAAGTCGGAGCTCAAAGGGTCACCTGGGGACTTCACAAGCAGCCAGTCCTGTGTGGTGGAATGCTAGGCACCTGCTGGCCCAGTCTGGGTCTGTAAACACAAAAACGTCCACACACAGGGAAGCTGGTGCTTAATATCCATATCCTTGGAAGGAACTAGCGACATTAAATCCATTTATTCCGCTGTGTGTGGCCAGAGTGGAAAAAAAGAGGCCCTGGGGGATTGAATCCCCACCCCCGCGCATTCCATTGCACAGAAACGCCTGACTAGCGCTCACGTGTGTGAAGCCGGCGACGGGAGCAGATGCGGCCCCTCAGTTCAAGCAGAACACTCTCTGTCTGAACGCGTCCAAACTCCGCTCAGTATCCCCATGGCCCACCGCAGAGTGACAGACCCGGTGTGTCCTGCGAAACTGCCCCTTAGGGAGCTGCTTCCATCGAATCCAGAAAGTGCTTGGTGTGGGAGAGCGCGCCCTGTGCTCAGACCAACTACTCATTTTTCCCACAGACGAACTTTCCTTGCTCCATAAAGTAACAACTGAACACAGGGTTATTAAAATCCTACCTGCTCCCCAGAATAGGCAGGTTAGTTCCTCACCTCCTGTTTCCCCACTGGCCTGAAGACTTGATCTTTCTCAACAAAAGTGAAGTCGTAAGGTCCAAACGGATAGCTCCGGAAGGCCGAGTGGAGAGCAATAAATACTCCAACTAAGAAAAAGTCTGCAGGCACCAGACGCCGGCCCTGGCGCCCCGGGGGCGGGGCGAGCCCTCCTCCGCACCTCCCGGCCTGACCACGCCCACAGACGTCATAGCAGGCACTCCCCCACCCCCACCCGACTCGGGCTGCCCTCAGCACCCGGAGAAGGGAGCTCCTTCACCCCTCACCCCAAGAGCTACAGGAGACTCAGGAAGTGGAGAAAAAAGGTTCTTGGTGAAAGGCCAGACCCTCTCTGAAAGCTGACCACTGTCTGCCCAGTACAAGTTCTGGTTTATAGAAGGTGGCCATGTACAGGTTTTTCCTTATGAACAAGAATTTGGAAAACGTAAACTGAGTGACTATTTTGCCTACTTTTTTCTCTTCTGCCTTTGAAGAGTTCTCAGCTATTGCTGATAAACCTGACCAGCACTCCTCTTATTTTCTCTTTGCCTGTTCCCTCTCCAGCCTAGGCCTGGGCGAATGTTACATTTGTGTGGAAGCTCACTCTTTCTCCCATACAACAGACACAAAGAGAGGGAAACACAGAGACACACAAACACATGCACAGACACATCAGATACACAGGCACACAAACTAAACACAGATACAGATAGGCACATAGACACACACACCACACAGACACTACACACACATAAACACAAATTGCATACACCCAGAAGGAAATGCAGGCATACATATAAACACACAAACACACACAGAACAAAAGGTGCACAGACACACACACAGAGACACATAAATACACACATGCCAACACACATGCACAGACACACACAAGGCACACAGAGGTATACATAAACACACTGCACAGACACAGACACCCAGGCCTGCAATGGGCCAAGCACCTCAAGTGGGGCCTTAGCCCCCCAGTCACTGCCCAAGGATTAACAGGAATTCAGAGGCTCCTAAGTCCTCCACCATGTAATAGACAAACCCCAAAAGTTCTCCTTCTGGGAAATGTCTCTATAAGCCTCTCTGGGAGAATTATTTCTTTATGGAGTCTGGCTACATTAGGTATATGGGAGGCATAGACTTGATAACAAACAAATTGGAAAGGACAGAGTGTGGTCAGATTACCCAGGAGCAGTTCCAAGGATCCAAAGGGCCTCTGGGCCTCCTGGAGCCTGTGCTCCTAGAGCACAGTCCAGGGCTGGTCACAACCACAAGAGAGCCCAAGTAGTCTGATATACAGTCCAGTATAGCATTTCAGACACATTGTATCAGATTATTGTGTACATCGTGTGTAGACACAGCCCACATGTGCTGTGCCTGGTGAATCCATTCACATGGGGCAGGGCACCTGTGGAGTTTGTGACTACAGCAGAAATGCAGGCGCATCCACACTCATCTGTGAGCCTGAGCATCCTCCTCAAACACCTCAAGAAACACAAATAAAGGAGAGAAAATGTCAGAGGGAGCCGAGAGTATGAATGTGCAGGCACCCTAAATGGTTACTGCCATCCTTACAGAACAATAGCCACACCTGTGGAGCCTTCGTATGCAGGCCGACAGGTCCAAAGGAGGATCGTGAAGCACCAGGAAGGCAACCATGGCTGGCCAGACACATAATTTACTAATGCCTGTGTTACTAATGTTCACCTATGTTACTAACATTCACCTGCTGACTTAGCCAGGCCACCAGGACTGACTGCATTCTTCCTTCTTCTTCCTTCATCATAAGCCCCTAATGTTCTTTATGTAGCTGTTGAATGTTTGTGGTGGGATCAACTATCCCTGCTCCAGGAATGAGTACATGCGGCCCAAATTATGGAAGAAATCCTACCCCTGCTACGGATTGGCATCTACATGTCCCAATACACATGGCAACAAAGCCCACACAGAGCAGAATTCCATGCTGGACCAAGTTTCAAGCTCTCGATCTCTGGGCTCTTTAGTCATTGCTAACCCATCCTCTTGGTTGTTGAAGCCAGGTTCAGTTAGAGATTCCGGCAGTTAAGAATGAGGATTGGGTGGAGGTAATGTTAGAAACTATAGCATAATTCATGGTGCTGGTGCTGTACCATGGAGAGGTTCTGAATTTCTTCAGTCAGAAGTGACTGGGGACAGTCTCAGAAATGATGTGGTGATTCCTGAGCTGGGCAGGAAGACTTCACCAAAATCTAAGCATAGAGTCACACTTTTCTCAGATGACTTGGGAAACTCCTGAGAGAAACTCCAAAATAGGAGCGTTCCAAATGTTCTTAGCAAAGAGAAGCATCATTGGAATCAGACATAAAGGCTAAATAAAGGTGGCTCTTTCCAAGTATACAGTACTTGAATATATAAATTCTGAAATACCTGTAATAAAATCCATTTGCTTACGTGATATAAGTAGCGGTGGGTTTTATATGGATGTGTGAATGCACATATTTTATGTGTTTGTGGGTGATCCAGTGAAGGGCCCTGGGCTTCTTACCCTCAACAGACAGATAGGACTCAGAGCCATTTCCATCCCAGTCTTCCACTCCCACTTCACATGGAAATCTTCCTGCAGCTCCCCTTTGGAAATCCTACCTTCTCTCAGGGGTTGCTGTGATCACCCACTGTGCAGGTCTCTCTGGCCACCAGCCTTTGCCTGCTCTGACTGCATAGGCTGCACATCCTGTTCACCCACTGCTGTCCACAGGTTGTTCCACTCAGCCCAGCCTCGCTGATCCCTAAGAGATATAGGAGAGATGGGACACTGGCCAGACAGCCAGTGTAGCTCTCTTCTGTCCAACCAAGAGAGGGACCTGAGAAAGAAAAATCAAATGCAGACTTACATGGGGTCCTTTATCTACTGCTGTGTAACAAAATAACAACCATTTTATCATGCTCCCAGATGCCATGGGTCTGGAACTCAGGCACCATAGAAAGAGATCATCTGAGCCCCAGTACAGGCAAGGTGGCAAGAGGACTGAAAGCAACTTGAGACTGGGGACTGGAAGCATTGGGAAGTGGCCTCACTCATTTCTGTTGTGGGATTGCATGCCCTACCATGTGGCTGCTGCCCTGATCCTTGGACTTCCTCACAGCATGGTGGCAGGGGCCCAAGGACAGGAACTGGAAGCTGCCAGTTCCTTCAACCCTGCACCCAGGACTGGCAGGTATCCCTTCCATCATACTCCACTGGTCAAGCAGTCACAGAGGCCAGGTTCAAAGGATTCTTGATGGGGAAAATGTCAGAGAACATTAGAGCCATATTTTAAATCACCACAGACTGCATCCTAGCCAAGGATTCAGTAAGGGAACAATGAAGGCATGATGCAAACAATGGGAGGAATTCTAGCCTTCAAGTCTGCACTTTGAAGGCAATTTAAAATGTAATGAGCTGTGGAGCAATAGGAACTCTCATTGCTGGTGGAAATGCAAAACGGTGCAGCCACTTTGGAAGGCAATTTGGCAGTTTCCCAAAAAACTAAACATACTCTTTGCCACATTATTCAGCAGTTGTATTCCTTGTTATTTACCCAAGGGAGTTCAAAACTTACAGACACAAAAACCTGCACACAGATGTTTATAGCAGCTTTGTTTATAACTGCCAAAACTTGGAAGGAACCAAGATGTCCCTCAGTGGACGAATGCATAAACAAACCATGGTATATTCAGACCACGGAATATTATTCAGCAGTAAAAAAAAAAAAAAAAATGAGCTATCAAGTCATGAAAATACATGAACGAACCTTAAATTCATTACTAAGTGAAAGAAACCAATCTAAAAAGATTCCAACCACATGACATTCTGGAAAAGGCAAAACTGTGAAGGCAATAAAAAGATCAGGGGTTTTGTGGGGAGAGGGAAAGGTAACTAGAGCACAGAGGATTTTTAAGGTAGTAAAACTATTCTGTGAAACTACAATGATAAATACATCGGTTGCAAAAAGTGCACCACTCTGGTGGGGGCAATGCATGTGTGGGAATAAGGCATATATGGGAAATCTCTGGACCTTCTGCTCAATTTTGCTATAAATAAAAAATTGCTCTAATAAAAGTCTGTTTTTAATGTAAGGTGCTAGAAGAAAATTCATTATGTAGATTCCATGGTCTATGGAAACAAAAATCTTTGAAAAGTGGCTGGGGTGGGGCCCACCAGGCAGGGCTATCTGTGGCTGAGAAGGGCCTGCTCCTCACACCTGCTCACCCATGAGGACGGTGTCCCTGAGTCTCTCCACCAGCAGTCGGTCTACCCCCACTCCAGCCCTGGTAAGTCAGTGGGGCAATGCTGAGAGTCCTGTACCTGTGCCAGCTCCACTAGGACCAGTGTGTTGAATACAGGTTTCCCTGTGTCCTGCCTTGAGATGGATGTTACTGCTTTGAGAAATTATGGTACCTCCAAGGGCTTCTTTCTATCCAAGTGAACTGAAGGAGGAGAGATAGCAAAGGGACCCAGGCAATGGTGCCTTCACTGGGCATGCACATGCACAGGAGAGTGTAAAGCTGGGACTGGGGTCATAGCAATGCTGTACAAGGAATTTCCCATGGACAATAGTGACACCAAATGCCTGTGGCCACTATGACATGCCAGCAAAACCAAGCACAGGAGGCCAGGGACCACTCTTGGCCCAATGGCAGAGTTTACAGTATGTGACCCATGTTGCACACAGCAGAGCTCACCTGCCAACAGGCCAAAAGACCCCGCAGTGTTGCAGGGCTAGAGGAATCAGTTCTCAAGCCTTCCGTGGTCCGTCTCTCCCCATCCCGTGTTCCTGCACTTCAGCAGACAGCTCAGGCACCCACCTCATGCAGCCTGCAGCCAGGGAGGGGTGTCAGCATTGGGACATCTACCTATACCTTCTGAGAACAGTGCCAGGCTGCCCAGCCTGCAGATGGTGGGATAACCGGGTATCCTGGGGTGCTCCCATGGCCACTTTAGTCTCAGATGGGCTCCCTGTGAGTTAGAAGTCCCATGGTTGGGGGAATTCTTCAGATCCGCAAAGGGGAAGATGTTCAGTGTGGGTGGCCCTATGGTTGGAAGGACCTAGGGTTAATACCATGAGAATGGGTATTCCCTCGTGGCCTCTTCCTGAGTGACTGCACAAGCCCTGGCCAGCCTGCCTGGCACCCTGGAGCTCTGGCAGAAGAGGCTAGGCTCTCCGGTCAACACACCCAAAGAAGGAGACGTGCCCCTAGCCCCTCCATGCCCAGGACTCATGCCCTTCTTACTGAGCCTATTGGGATTTCCAAGAGACAAGTCCTAGCAGAGATCCTTGCTATAAAGTATTTACCTACAAAAATGAGAATGATTAATCAGCCTTGTCAGTGCTAAAGCTTGAGGTGTACTGAGATTAAGAGCTAGGAAGGACCAGAAGACCCCAGGCCACAGAGCAGACTGAAACCCCAGGGGTCTCCCACTCCATGTTCCCTACCTGCCTGGGCTAGCAGACCCAATGGGAAGGGGGCCCCAACTCCAGTGCCTCGCCCCACATGTGAATAGCCAGCATGTAGAAACCTAGTTGCCCATTCTCTTCCACTATCTCTAAATTAAACTATCTTGGCTAGACAATTTACCCATACATGGACTTAGGAAGCTCTTTCTGGAATACCTAGATTTCTAGTTAACCCAGGTGTTTCTAGTTAACAACCTCAGAAGCCAGTGATCCCCTTGATGCTGGACAGTATTCCATGCCGATGAAATAAATAACCCACCTTAGTGTTTATTGTTGAGTACCTGTCAGCCAGGTACTACTTCCACATTCTCTAGTGCTCAAACAGCCACTGGGGAGATTGCTGCCATTTGTAGACGATGAGGTGTGTCTTTCAGAAGTGGACCTGTCTGAATTGGGCCCCGTGTCCAGCAACAACACAGAGCCAGCAGTCACTCCAGCAGTCATGGATCAAGTGGTGCAGCAGGGACTACCTATGATACAACCACCCTACACTGTTGGGTGGTTGTATAATAGGTACTGCTGGGTTGTCCAGAGCTGGGACATGCTCAAGAAAACTGATCCCAGCTCCTGAAGTTTGTACTTGGGGTCTGAAGGATGGAGCGTGCCAAGTGAATAAACTCAGAGCAAGGCAGATGGCCATTTGGTTGCATGGAGGGCAGACAAGTTCAGAGGCACCAGAGGCTGGCAGCCCATGAGCAAGCACTAGGGAGGGGAGGCTATCAGAACCCAGGGGACAATACTGGAGGTGGTCTATGCTAAGAAATCCAAAGGAATTTGTCAGAGATTCTCAAGGTGAACACTAGTGTCAGGCACCGTATTATGTTTTTGTAAATTTAACAGAGGCAGCTTCATAAGCATTGTAAATGTGCATCCACTACTTTTATTGGTAGAAAAACACACGAGGGGCACCTGGGTGGCTCAGTGAGTTAAGCCTCTGCCTTCAGCTCGGGTCATGTTCTCAGGGTCCTGAATTGAGCCCTGCATCAGGCTCTCTGCTCAGTGGGAAGCCTGCTTACCCACCTCTCTCTCTGCCTGCCTCTTTGCCTACTTGTGATCTCTCTGTGAAATAAATAAAATCTTTAAAAAAAAAAAAAAACATGCTACATCACACCACCTAATTGCCTCTGAAGGGATTAATCCACAATTCAAAATGTTAATGGAACCTGCTAATGAAATTAAGGAATCATCAGTGACTGAAGACTTCCACTCCTAGCACAGTTTGGGTCTGTCTTTCCCACAGTTTATGTTTCCATAGGTTCTGCTACACTAATTTCAGTCCGCCAAAATGAACCATAACTTTAGGCCTCATACATCGGGTAAGATTAAAGAATTATATTGAAGAGGATAGGTAACTGTCTTAGAGACTGTCTTGGACAAAAATGAAGAAATTGTTACTATGAAAATCAAAGTCCTTTTTTGTTCCTTGAGTGGAAAAAATGTAGGAAACAGATAATCCTCCAGCATTTCTGAAGGTAAAGGAAAAGAGCTCCTAACAAGTAGGTCTCGGGCAATTGCTTCTGAACAATGTAAACACAGCAGAGACAAAGCCAGGTAGGTGGAAGTCATGGCTGTTCAAGCTGTTTGCATTTCCCTGGACCACACTTCCGGTAATGACTTTGCAGTTCCCTCCTCTGCAGCAATTTGACTCAGAACCCTTTTTCATTCAGTAATTTTTATCTAGGTCCTATCTCTCAATAATTACCATATTGGAAATTAAAATGTTTTAAAATATTCATTCATTTTAAAATAAAATAAGCCCATTACTTATTTTTCTTTTGAGATCTGAGAGAGCAAGAAAGAGAACGAGTGAGTACAAGTGGGAAGGGCAGGTGGAGAGAAAGAGAATCCCAAGCAGACTCGGTGCTGAGCATCGAGCCCAATGTGGGGCTTGATCCCAAAACCCGAGTCAAACCGAGAGTCAGATGCCTAACCAACTACACAACCCAAGTGTCCCAACAAACTCATTATTTATTAACATGAATGCTATTCTGAAAAATTATATTCCAAAATTTAAAACATTAGTGATTTTCTGAGAAGAATAGCATTAAAATGTTATTAATCTTTTTGCTATCTGGCTTATGAGAAGATAGCTGGAATCTCATTTCAGTTTCTGCCATCCATATATTGCAATACGGTTTTGGTTGCGGGGTATGAAAAAAATTTAGTTTCATGCAACTATATATAGTTGGAAAAAGGAGGACCTCATGGGATACCATGAAAGGGAAATGGAGGGGTCCTTGAACAAGACTTTGAGAGCAGCTATTCTAGAGGCAAAAGACATTTGTCAGTCCACATGTTTGGGGGTTAGCCCACACAATTTGGGTGGAGGGACAGTTCAGTTATTAGCATAGGCCTTGCCTGTTTTCAACTGTTCTCTTGCCTTGGGTAGTCAGAAGCAGAAGCAGAGCCCGGCCCATCCCATTGTCTAAAGCCATTCAGCCAAAACTAGCTAATCCAGATATTTGAGAAATAAATGTTGCATCTTGCATGCCACCAAATTTAGGAGTAGTTTGTTATGCAGCAAAAGGTGATTGACAACAAAAAGGTTGGTGATTTGAAAAACACCTCACAGATTATAGAGATTTTGAGCCAAGGTAAAAATAGAAGACTAACCTGGGCATTCACAAATTTGGTCATAGATAAATTCCCAGAAACTTCTTCTTTGGATTTTCTAATGCAAAACATTGTGTCCCTGAATAAAGAAATAGCCCCTCAACATAAAACATCTCCTTTTGCCTTCATCTAGTTTACCTCAAGGTTGAGCATACCAGGCCTGTTAGCCAACTTTCCTATCCTATTCTCGGTCTTTCCCTTTGAAGAGAACTTGCCATTCACACGATTCTAGAACATGCAGCTCTCAAATCCTACCCCATGGCAAAATGGACCAGAAACACACCCCCTAACCCCAGGCCAATGGCATGGGAACCAGGACAGGTGGGAGTGGAGGACAGGGGAACAGATTCTGAAGGCTCCTGGTCCTCAGATCCCAACACCAGCCAATCCCCTTGGAATGTTCCCATTCTTTTACCCATTCCTCCTTTGTCACTGGAATGAGTTTGCTTTTTTTTAATCAAAAATGTCTAAACTAGATTGGAATGGCTTTAACTAATGCTCTATCCAAAACTATTTTTTGGTTGTAGCACATCCACCAGTGCTAGTCTAACCAGATAAGACTCAGCTTACAATTTTATGACAGATGTTTTATTTATAGGGAATTAAAATTTAGGGATATACAGGACACAAACATTATATATAGTATACTTTCTATGATAGATATTGCTCACAGAAAGGCCTCAATTCAAGTTACATACTGCATATGCTAAAATGTGCACCTGGGGAGAAGAGGGAGATCAATTTTTGTTTTGGTTTTGGTTTAAATAACCTTTAGATGCATTTAAGTAATACTAATCATTTCATGTTCAAAAATTTTTAATGAACAAATTCAGGGTAATATTAATTGAAATATTTATAATATGATTTAATCATTACACAGGATTTCCAATGTACAATCAAGACAATGCACAACACTTGAAAAGAAGAAAAAAGAAATAAAAACAATCTATTGCACCCACAAGTAAAAAGGCTTTTTATTCATTTTGGGGATGCTGCAATTCAGTATTTATATAAACATTTACACATTGTAGTAAACACAGAAGTCCTACATGTAATGCAGCATTATGGGTAAGACCCTTTTAAGTCTCAAAAATAAATGTTAGTGTCCACATAGTCCCCCATGTACAAGGTTGATTTCCCAATCATTATTCCATTCATTGTTCAATCATGAGTGATCAGTCTCCCTGCCCACCCCCATGCATTTTAGAGACCTAATATTTCTCATCAAACACACTACCTCCTGCACTCTAGTCTGCAGCACTCTGCCTCCTTGCTTAGTCTCCTGGTGGCTTGTGATGAATGGCATTTCTCCATCTCAGTGTCCTGTTAAATAATCCTGTGTAGAGTCTGAAGCAAATGAATCCACATCCTCATTCTCTGAGTCGTCACTGCTGTCATCGGCAGCTGGCTCTCCTGTAAGGGCTATGCGAGCATAATCATCTGTGTCTATCGATTTGCAAAAGTGGATGGCATATTTTAGTTTCTCCTCCAGGACCTGCTTACAGGAATATCTAGGCAACTTTAGCAAAAAGAAGCAGGTGTAGGACTCAGGAAGGAAGTGGTCAGGAGGGTTGTATTTATCCAATACCTATTGATGAAAAAGATGTTAAATAATGAGAGACTATGTACAAGGACAGGTAGAACTGTTAACCTATTTCATTATGTTCATTAGACTCCTTATTCTCACAAAAATCATAATATTTTTGGTTAAGAATAACGAAGTATCAGAAAACAAATTCTCTAGCCCATTTTAGAAATTAAAAGGAACAACTCACTAATTCCTAGGACTTATAATCAAGAGTAGTAATTGGTTATTGTGGCAATTACTTTTGACAAGTCAGTGCTGAGAACAGGGCCTGGTACAAGGCAGGCAGAGGACACAGGCTCAGCACACACCCACATGGGGAATTCTCCTTAAACCCATTAGCCCCTTTTGACTATTACAGATAAAACATTATGAAGCCAACAAGAATTCTGGACCCAGGAATTACCTACTTTTGGAGAGAAAAACTACAATGTTGGTCTCAAAGATCTCTCTGGCAAATGACTTCTGTTGCAACCCCAGTCAGAGACTAGAGTCAGGCTGTGCTCAGGAAGGAGCCCATCCCCAAATCCTTTCAAACATGGAGGGAGAAAGAGCCCTCCACCCTAATCTGCCCCTCCAGGAAGTCCCCCATCTCCATGGTATTGCTACCTGGGAAGTCACACCTTTTGCCTCAGAATAGAGGAAGGGGGGGGGGTGTTACATCACTTCACCCCATGACTCAGCAGATAAACAAAGCCTGTTTCTGACCATTGGACCACAGAGTTAGAACTCAAAGCAAAACTCTTGTTCTCAATCTGATGGGTGCTCTTATTTTTCCCAGTAAGCAACATTTCTTAATTTACCTAATTCAACCAGAGAATCAAATATATGTTTTAAATGACATGTGTGCTCAAAATCTCAAATATGCTGACATAATAGCAGCATTTTCTGGTGGTGGCCAGATAAATTTTCCAGAAGTAGAAAGTGAGACTTAAGATCTATAGTCATGAAATTTTGAGCAATCAAATCAAAGAAGTTGGGGGTTGTGCTTTTTATTATCATCCCAGGAAGAAGGGAAAAAAACCATGTAACACAAGAGTCCCATTCTCTAATGTGCTGAAGGATCATGTGCAAGGAGCATGCCCCCACAGCTGACACCACAAGATATGCAGGAACCGCACCTGGATGACGAAGTCTCTGCCCCGGAAGTCGGCGATGGTCCTAGGCAGTCTTGTCCGACCCCACACAAAGCGAAGGAAGAGGGAGCGCTCTGTGTTGGAGAAGGACTCCATCACCTCCCAGAACCACTGGATCAGGGATGCAGAAGGCTCAATTCCTTTGTAGGTAGCCACAGATTTTAGGAGATGCAGAGGGATATCTGGGCTGCCACATACCTGCAGAAGGACATACCATCAGGGCTGGCTGACACTTCTGACTTTTCACTTCAGTACAGAATCAATCCCTTTTTCTACCAAGGCTTGTTTCAGGCAGGATGCAAATGAGAGCCAGAGTGGACAGTTGGGGGGTCGGGTCCCATGTGTTCGGGTGGATGTGTACTTGACCCTGTGCTCCACCCTGGTATGGGATGTGGGCTGCAAGGAAAGGAAGGACACAGGCCGGGAACACCCACTTTTCAAACATGTTTTCACTTCATCTACCAGGCATAAGCATATTTCAGATGTAAATTAAGTGCAAGATTTAACCAAGAAATTAACTAGTGGCACTGACTTGGTGGCTCAATATGCAAAAGGCAGTTCTAGGGCAGCAGCACTCAGGGGCATACCATTGTCTCCAATTCATATCCAGTGAACAGAGAAAGAAGGGGGACAGGCACAACTCGGGCCATTCCTTCCCGAACGGCAGCCACCTGCTCATCAAATTCATGGAGTCTGAAAGAAAAAACTCACTTTGCATTTCTGTCTTTGGTAATGTAGGTCTTGTCCTGCTCATACTAAGCCTTACGCCACAGATGACAAAGGTATGTACCTCATAAAAATAGCATCACAGAGCTTCTCAGAGACTGAGTTCACCTACATTGGCACATAGAGGATAATCTTAAAAGCTACCTAGAGCTTCCAAGACACAATTCTTAATCTTTATTGCATATCCAGGAAGGAGCCAGAATTAGATGTGCATATCAGAGAACCAGGCTCCAGAGCACCCACAGTAAAATCCCTCTGGAAGCAAATACTGTGCTCAGGGCCTTCATGACTGGTGAGTTAGGGCATAAGGCAGAAATGAACACAAAGCGACAGCATAGCACACTTGCCAGGACCACCCACAACCAGAACTCAGCAGGTAAAGCCCAGCCAACGTGCAATCTTACCAAGTACCTGGCCAGGTGCTTGTGGAGAACAACGTCCACTGTGTGGACTTGTAATGTCAGGTGGAAGGAGCAAGGAGCAGCAGAAGCTAGATGGGTGGCTTTGCTGAGGGCCAGGCAGGGGTGGGACCAGCCCTGACGCAATGCTGCCTAGGAGAGCTCACAGGGGGGCACCTACAGGAGGGCACCCACAGGTCCTCTGAGTTCTGCCTCAAGAGCTCCCAAAACAGCACAATTCTAGCCACCTTGGTTTTCTAGTCAGAGCCAGGAATCTCGGGCAAGAATAATGAATACCCTGATTTGGATTATAAAATAAGCTTTGATAACTATAGATCTGCAGTCATTAGAACTAAGTCTACTAGTATTTTACTGTATGGGATTTCTGAAAAATGCAGCCATCCAAGCAAACTATTTCCTATTTTTGCTATTTACTGAACCAAAACAATAGAAGGCAGATAGCCCCACCTGTAGTTTATTGCCAGCCGGACGTACTCTGCACGGTTGTCCAGGGTGATGTGTGTATACTTAGAGCTCAGCTGGATGTCCTGGCCACTTGCACTTGGCACAGTGAAGGGCAAGCTCATTGCCTCAAACTCCTCTGAGGTGGCTTCATTGTCACGGATGTACATGAGCCCAGGGATAAAATCTTTATCAACCTTTCAAGGGAAAAAAGGGAGCCCACATGTTAAATCAGGGTCTTTACCATACTTCTGACTGTAGTTCAGCCATGACGGGGCCTCAATCTGCACTGGGTGTGCCTCAAGGCTGCTGGTGCATTATAAATGCCAGAAAATAAAAGAGACCAGCAGTGAGAAAGCATTTCACACAGGGAACTGAGGAAAGAGCGTGCAATTCAAGGAAGTCCTTAAAATTAACCAACAGCCACTGGTTGGAGACAGATACGACCCTACAGTCATGGTACCAAGGGAAGTATGGCCACAGGGAAGATGCTAGCTGTGGTCAGCCAGTCATGCTTCCCCACCTGAAAGCCAAAGCCACCACCCAGCCACTCACAAGCTCTGATCCTCCACAGGAAAATTGGTGAATTTTCTTATCCGACAAGATTTCAAGTTGCAAAAGCACCACAAAATAGATGGTCTATCAAGTTCCAGAGGCAAAGTGGCCTAACATCCACGGACCTTCTTTGCTACTAGAAGGCAGTCTCACTGGGGGTGGGCCCTGCACTCTGTACCAGGTACACTAGGTGTCACATTTCCCCATCCCCACTTTCCTGGTGGTTACCTCACTGAGGTCTGCAATGGTGAGGCTCATCCCAGCCAGCTGCTTCCAGACAGGCTCGGCCAGGTTGAGGCTCAGGGGACTCCCAGTCCGGATAGCGATGCCCAGTAACACACCTGCTCAGTCAAGGCACAAGTAACAGGAGATACTTAAAATCAATGATAAAACATATAGTTCAATTAACACCACAGAATAGCTCCACACTGGGCCCCAGTGCCTTCTAAACTAATGTTACCAAAATTCATGGAGACAGGTCCATCCTTAATACATTTTGTCCTGTTCTAAATTCATTGTTTCCTTTTGTTCCTATGGGCCTAGTTTCTAACTCTTCTCTTTGTACCAGTAGGTATAAGCCACAGAGGTCAATCTCCATTCCATTAAAACAGATGGAATTTCTCAAGGAGGGTAGGTGCAGTACTTGGAGAGGAACAGGCAGCAACAGGAGCACTCAGCACATATATTTAATGGAAGAGGAGGGAGGGACTGACCAACTACCAAAACCCTTCAGATCTGATCCCAAGTTTCAGATACATTTAAGCTGCAGAAACAGGGCATTTCAGATCCTCAGTGCGCCAGACATTTTCTGACCCTTGGCACCCATCCACTCACTGATGGTTGGCTCTACATGTCCCTGCACCTGCACAGTGAAAAAGTTAAAACCAAATACTCAAAATATTTGTCATTCCCAAGATAGAGCAGACATTAAGTAACTGGGGCACACACAGCCACATAACTGAGGCATCATGCCCATGCAAGAAGGCCCACCCAGAAAGCGGAACATGTTGGTATGCACGGGTGCCCTGGCAGCGGGGCTGAACAGGTAGCAGTCGCGGTTGGCCCCTGACTCATCTCTCCCATTGGGCGTCACGATCAGAAGCGGGGTGAGTCCATTCTGCAGTTCTTCACAGATCTCAGCTATGGACTCACTGTAGCCACCACCACAGTCATCCACAGATTCACCTTGAGGGAAAGGAGAGTCAGCAACACATAGTCACACCAGCAAAGCCCTGCAGGGTGCAGCTAGATGGACTTCTCAGCTCTCCCTATAATAATGCCCACTGCACTACTGTCTGTCCTCAGAATGCCAACCCTCAGGACCACAGGCCTGCTAGTGCATGCAAGTTCTCACCCACAAACTTGACTTTCCAGACACGGTGGGGGAGGAGGAGGCTGTCGGGGCTAAACGAGCTCATTTTAGCACACATCTGCCCAAAGACAGACTTGGTCCCATCAGGGCCTGCTAGGCCGCCTTTACTCCTTGAACGTTTGACCTAGAGAGGAAAAAAGAAATAAATATGAAACGGCCACAACAGCAGAAAGCATGATAAATCAGGTTCTACTGAACAGCTACTATCTTCCACAGCTAACCAGCCCTGGAACATCTGTGGCAACAATGAGCCCTACAGCCACTCGCCCCTCTTGTTACCCTTTACTCCTCTGCCCTGGTCACCAGGGTAGAAGTCCAGCCAGAATTCTGCTGCTGGACCTAAAGAGCTGTCATGAGTGGAGCCCACAGTGAAGAGGAAAGGAGTGTGAAACCAATCTTTGAGGTTCTCAGAGGGTTTGTGTCCTCAGGCCTCACACACAGGGTGCTTGCTGGACAGCTATGCTAATGGAAGCCCTGCTATCATGATGGGAGACATGGCCCCTGCTCACCCAAATGCATGCAGCATGTTGCCACAGCACAGCACCCCTCACGACTAGTGGTGTCTAAGTAAACATTCCCTCAAGAAATTACAGACCTCAGTTGGCCATTCACATGGGTGCAGCCCATGTGGTCAGTAACTATATGATTCACCCTCCCACTTTATAACTTTAACCATGGCCAACCACTTTACCACACTGCCTCAGCCTCCATGAGTAAGATGACAGCAACTCCAAAAGCAGCCCTCCTTAGAAGACTATCAGGACTCTGAGCTTCAAACCAAATGGCTGAGACCAAACCTGGAGGCACCACCTCATCCAAAACAGAATCTTCCTCCCCTCCTTTACTCATCTGCATGTATCCTACTCCAACCCTTGGGGGTCACTGCCCCCCCCCAAGTAAAATCACTTTTTCTACCTATATTTCTCACCCTAGGCTAAGATTTTCAAACAGATCAGACAAAGCCCTCAAGGCCCTCACCTAGTAGAGACTCAGTAACCCTGCAGTTTTGTAGGCTACACAGTGCTTCAGAATCACCTGAGAAACGCAGTCTAAAATAACGGCAAAATGGAAAGTTAAGGAAAAATGTTCATGAAAATGCACTTTTCTGTTGCCTCTTCCAGCTAAACTCTCACAATCCTTAACTTCTTAGTAAGTTCTAGGGTGAGTTTAAATAGCTAATTCTCACACACAAATAAATAATCATAAACAAGACTTATGAATAATGACAATAATGATATTAGCTTCCTGTGGAATGAAATGTTCTTTGTGCCACATATTTGACTGTATGTTCACAAATGGGATTTCATTTAAACCTCACAGCAGGTCTTCAAGGTACCCAAAATCCCTGGAGGAAACTGAACTACAGAAAGGAAGATGGATGTGTCCATCCATGAGAAACAAGATGCAGACCCATCTTCCTACTCTGAATGTCACATCACCTCCATTTACAATACCAATTAAAAGAAACTGATGCTCTTGGCTCCTCTGAAGGAAATGGCTATGAGAACACAGCTATGACTCTGCAAGGACAAGCAGGCACCTGTGTACCTGTGGCTACTTCTGGACAGTAGGAATAGAAGTCATTTTAATTGCCTTTAATCTGAATTTTCCAAGTTTTCAGAAATGAGCATGCTCATTAATTCTGCAATACATTTTAAATAAAAAAATTTTTATGTACAGTGATTTTCAGATTCTGTTATAAAACTAAATCATATTCAGACAAACAAAGAAAACCCTCCAGGAACATGCTTATGTTTTAGTGTCTCTAGAATACTCTGCATAGACAGTATGAGAATATCTACAATGGCATTCCCATGGGAGAAGGTAGATGCCAGCAGCAATCTGTGGCTACAGGACAGCTGACACCACCTTTTTGGATCAACTGGTATCTTGAGCTCAACTTGGATTCATGGAATACATCCCATTCTCACTCTCTATTCTATTTTTGATTAAAAAAAAAAACAATTCTGGGACGCCTGGGTGGCTCAGTTGGTTAAGCAGCTGCCTTCGGCTCAGGTCATGATCCCAGCGTCCTGGGATCGAGTCCCACATCAGGCTCCTTGCTCGGCAGGGAGCCTGCTTCTCCCTCTGCCTCTGCCTGCCTCTCTGTCTGCCTGTGCTCGCCCGCTCTCTCTCTAATAAATAAATAAAATCTTTAAACAAAACAAAACAAACAAAAAAACAATTCTATGTCCATCCTTGTGGAAGATATTTCTAGTTTCAGGAGGAAGTATGAAATCTGAACTGAAAAGGATCTAACTCTCATACCAGAGGGCCCCAAGGTGTACTAGAGCACCCATGGTATGCTGCATTGAATGCTGTTTATGTGCATTTTAAAAGTGCTAATATGAATTTGTCCTTTATCCATTCTATTTTTTCAAACATGTACTGAACATTTTTGACATAAATGCTGGAACATAAAGACAAGAAGGAAAGAGGTGTGTAAAAGATGAATGTAAAATCAACATATGAGAAAGACAGAAAAGGCATGCTTAACCTGGATTCCACGTCACCAAGGCTCAATGATGCCAAAAGCCCCAGATCTGAATACCCGTATCAGGGTACCTCTGTGTGTGGCTGGGGCAGGCATATGATCTAGGAATGCTTAACCATCTGTGTTAGTTGAACTTTCCTCACTTATAAACTTCAGTGTTTAAGACCTAATAACATAGAACAAACCAAAATGATCCTCAAGGTGGGGAAATAAAAACTTTTTTTATAAACCTAATTAAACAGCTCATTTGTTTGTAGAGTGGGCTGACTGACCTCCAGCTTAGCATTAAAGAGTCTGACGTCAGTGAAGGGACTACTTCCATCAGTGTGGTCACATGTGTTCTCCAACAAATGACCAGAGTTTGTGTCTTAATTCAAAATGCCCCCACAAGCAACTCTAGAGAAATGTCTAGTCATGCAACCAACATCAGGGTAAAAATCATGTGTTAATATAAAGGAACAAAGAATTTGTTCTTATAACTCTCTGTTTCTGTTCCAAGAGGTGGGGCTATTTCATTTGCATGTTAAATGTCAAGTATACACAACACCATAATCAGTGGTGGAGTTCTCTTGTTTTTAGTTAATTTTTTTAAAACTGTAAGTGTATCTACACTTAGCAGCAGGTTTAATTCAGAAATGGCCTACTTTTCATTTCTCTGATTACTACAGAACAGTATTAGTGATTCTGGTCTATTAAGTAGGCAAAGACAGCTATCAGAGCCAGAAAGGGTGTGAGGCTTGTGGAATAGGGATTGTACCCACATACAATTTGATGTATGGAGGGCCTCTGACTGGCCCTGCTTCTTAGAACCTAATACAAGGAAGGCAACTGAAGACACATCTGTAGTTGGGGCCGTGCTGAGAAGCCCTGCTATATCCCAGAAAAGTGGGCACAGCCTTCCAGCACCCTGCAGAGAAATCTGACAGAAGAAACTAAGAGAACATGGGGTAGGTGGTGAGCGAAAATAATCCCACAGTCTCACTGTAGGGCAAGGAGAGGTGCTTACAATGTAATAAGGGGAAAAAAGGGCAAGTTACAAAAGAGACACAACCAGTTTCAATTACGACAAACATACAAACACACCTCCAAATGTCAGCAATAGTTATTACTATGTGGTGGAAATATGGTCATTTTTATTCTCTCTCTTTGCTCATCTGTATCCATCCTTCTGGATTATCTGAAATAAGTCTTTCTGACTTCTGTTACAAAGAAAACAATTTACATTCCCACTGGAAGCCTCAGTACCACAGAACATCACAGATAGGTAGCACCTTGCTCTCTAAAGCAAGGGCACATGAGAAAGTCTGCTCTTCCCCCAAGATGTAGGGGGCCATGACTCCCAACGACAAAGCCATCCTATCTGAGAAGTGTCAGACTAAGAACAGTTTTTATTTGTTACCTGAATCCGGTTCAACTCTACCACAGGACCATGCTGACGATCTCGCACCATAGTTGCTTGTACTACTTTTCGGAAAGCTGCCTCCTAAAACACGACAGATGGACAAAATTTAGAATCTGCTATAGGAAATACTATTGCCCATAGATAAATCATGCCATAGGTTTGTTTTAAATATCCTTTCCCAAGTCAAATTTTCTTTTTTTATTTTTATTAAGCTCAATTAGCCAACATTAGATTTTGAGGTAGTGTTCAATGATTCATTAGTTGCATATAACACCCAATGCTCATCACAACATGTGTTCTCCTTAATACCCATCACCTAGTTATTCCCCCCCCCCCACCCCCTTTCTGTAACCCTCAGTTTGTTCCCAGAATCCAGAGTCTCTCATGGTTTGACTCCCTCTTTGATTTCCCTGCTTCAGTTTTTCCTCCCTTCCCCTATGGTCCTTTGTGCTACTCTTATATTCCACATGTGAGTGAAACTATATGATAATTGTCTTTCTCTGCTTGACTTATTTCACATAAATGAAGTAATACCTTCCAGTTCCATCCATGTCGATGCAAATGGTAGGTTTTCATCCTTTGTGATGGCTGAGTAATATTCCAAAAAGTCAAATTTTCTTAAAAACAGTAACTACAAACTCTCTTTTCTGAATTGTGAGGTGGTGTGGGGGGCACAGCCTGGAACCCAACCACATATCTATGCAGAGGCCCACCAGTGCTACATGCCCCCTATTTAGAGGCAAGAGGAGTCCACCACACTCTGGTAAAGGTCCAGAGACTGGTATGTGTCTGCTCTGGCTTAGGACTCAGGCTAAGCCCAGAGGATCGACTAGAAAACTAAGGGCTCCCAGACAAACCACAGGTCCACGTGGCAGGACTGACATTAAACACTATGCCTCAGTGTCATGGTCCTGACAAAACCACTAAAGAGTAGCAGGGCCAGGGAGTCCTCCAGGTCAGGCCAGGCTCGGGGTAGGGATGGGGACACCAATGAAGGAGGGAACATATGCGTACCATATACTGAAAGAAACCTGGAATACCCAGGGCAAAACAGCAAGAAAAGAGAGTGGGGCCCAATATCACCCAGGCAGAGGCAGGCCCGCCATGCTCATATGGATTAGGGCACAGGCAGCAGCAGTGAGGACAGGAGTAGGGAAGGAGACTCAAGAGACTCAAAGAAGGTAGGATCAGTGGGAGTCCCAGGTCTCTGCCAAATTGATGACCCTGCTCTTGTCCAAAGACAACGTGGCCAGGGGAGCCCAAGGTACCTACAACAGGGTCTAGGTCCCTCTCCCAGGTCACAACTCCAGCCTCTGAAAGCAGGAAGGGCAAGAGCCCTAAGCAGTCCAAGGAGGTGGCTGCTCTACTCAGAAGCAGAGATCAAGTGAAGGTGTCAGAGAGACAACCAGCCCATGGAGGGCGAACCCACCATAGCACACAGGGGCTCACAGAGGTGCATTCATTACCATGCACCCTTATATAACACCTACCAGCTACTTTTGCCCTCTCCCCTGCCTAACTTCTGTTTTACTAATTGCTGAGAACCAAGACCAGTTCCTCCTCCACAGGAACATGCATTTCTTTTCTCTGAATAGTCTCACCCAGCTTGGCTCTCCTGTGGTGCTCTCTCACTTCTGTGCTCTGAACTGCATCCTGGTAATAACCCTCCATGGTCACAAACAACATACACTCCCAATTTTCCAACAGATATGATCCTTTCCTACCCAGGACCAGAAAAGAGGCCTACTACACATCCACACCCACCCCAAGGGTGCCTGCTGGACTCCCTCAGCATTCCTGCTGTCCCACCCATGCTCACAGCCTCCAGAACACTCATGCAGTCCATGAGGAACACATCCTGCCTCTCACTTGGTTTTCTCCCTATGTGGGAAGGCTTTTTCCTCTAGCTGCCTATTATAACTTCTACTCTGACAGATTAAGGGACCAAATTTCCTACTTTTTATTATTAAAAAATGGTTGAAGTTTCGTGTCAATGTTCATATCAATGTTACCTACACACAACTTTTTCTTATTTCCCACCATCAGAGAGATGTTACCATTACCACAATCCTTATCAATGTCCACCAATCTCTAAGCTACCCATTAAAATAAAATGTGTGGAGACGCCTATGTGGCCCAGTTGGTTAAGTGTCTGCCTGTGGCTCAGGTCATGATCCCAGGGTCCTGGGATCAAGTCCCACATCAGGCTCCCTGCTCAGTGGGGAGCCTGCTTCTCCCTCTCCCTGCTGTTCCCTCTGTTTGTGGGCACTCTCTAACAAATAAACAAAATCTTAAAAAAAAAAAAAAAGAAAGAAAGAAAAGGACATGTGTGTACCAGTCTCCTTCAGCTAAATGCTAACAAAGCCAATCCTGGGGGAGAGAGGGAGGATCTGCTTGGATGGGACTCTAAAACATCTAGATTTTATTATTTAAAAAACAAACAAACAAACAAAAAAACGTATGGAGTGCCTGGGTCTCAGTCAGCTGAGCATCTGACTCTTGGTTTCAGCACAGGTCATGATCTCACAGGTCATGGCATCAAGCCCTGCATGGGACTCCATGCTCAGCAAGGAGTCTGCTTGAGTCTCTCCAGGAGACTCTTCCCCAATTTGCAATGCATGGGGGCTCTCTCTCTAATAAATAAATATTCTAATAAATAAATATTTTTTTTAAAAAATAAAATAAAAAATTAGGGGTGCCTGAATGACTCAGTTGGTTAAGCATCTGCCTTCGGCTCAGATCATGATCCTGTGGTCCTGGGGTCAAGTCCTGCTCACGCTCCCTGTTCAATGGGAAGCCTCCTTCTCCCTCTCCCTCTGCCTGCTGTTCCCCCTGCTTGTGCTCTCTCTCTGTCAAATAAATAAATAAAAATCTTAAAAAATTAAATTAAAATTTTAAATAACCTTAATCTTTGATAACAAAATAGGCCACAAAATAGGTCTTAGAATCATAGACTCTTCAGAATTAGGAGTCCTCAAATCTGACCTCTGTGCTTTTTTTTGGGCACAAATATTTCCCCTATTACACAATGGTTCTTTTAGGACATCCTGTCAACTTGCTTGCCAGAAATTTAATTCCTGAATCAGACACCCTATTTCTAAAAAGCTCAAATTATTACAGATGTCGATGGGTCAAAATCTGTCTGGTGATTTTTATGTGCCCTCTTTCATGATTCTATTCACAGCCTGTTAAATTATCCTTTGACAAGGAATCTCTATACATCCTGGTAGTGAACTTTCATCTAAATCATCTAGACTATCGGGCACCCTCTCCTGGACATCCCTGGGGAAGAAATTAGCTTCTTTTTCCTTCCTGCTGCCAGTAGGGATTTGCTATAATGCCTCAAGGCTAGCCAAGTAGAGAACATTGTCAAGAAGGCTTAGTTTTGCAAACCACCCCACCCTTTTGGGGAGATGGGAGGCAGGTGGGAAAATACCACACCACACTAGTAATTTTTAATGTAAGCTCTAAAAGAGAAGACATTTTTAACTGTTTTTCACTGATGCATTCTGAGCACCCAGAACAGAGCCTGCCATATAGTAGGTGCTCAATGAACATCTGATATTCCCAGTTTGGGAATTTTCGTTGAATTAAAACTGAAATACCAGTTTTGCCTATAGCAAAGATTGCTACAAGAGTACCTTTCCCTGGGATATCAGAATTCCTCGCAGAGTGTCAAACCCCACAGAAGGCCCAAGTCCAGTTTCATCAAGAGAGCCCTCCAGGTCGAACATGGGGATACAGGGGCAGAAGAGCTCTGAGATGTGATGTAGCAGAAGCAGCCGATTCCGCAGTGCTATTATGGGGATTTCCTGCAAGTGATTGTATTCCATGGGAACCTGAAACATTGAAACTGCATTAAGTCAACTTAGGTGTCAAATGCATAGATAAGCCTTGGTTTGTATATAAATTCTGAAAATATTTTTTTCAAAAACACCTCTATAAATATACAATGGAAAATGAAGTTTGAGTGTGGCCTACATGCATGATTCAATACACAGACAGTAACTTTGTCACTACTTATACACCTTCCTAGCCCAGCTGGCCCAATCCTTACTGACCTGTGCAGGAAGTTTCCCAGCGCTGGCAGGCTTGCTGGTTGACCAGGCAAGGGTATGTGCTGAGCCACAGGCCACGCGGTTGACCTTCTTACCCTGAAGGGCAGCTACCAACCGAGGCCTCTGGATGGCATTTGTAGTTCCATCTCCCAGTTGTCCCTCATCATTGTCACCCCATGTATAAACTTCTCCTAAATGAAGTGAATTTAGAATAAGAACTTGTATACTGGGACTAATGAATGCACAACCACCAATATTTTCCCATCACAATCATACTTCCTTCAATGGGGTGTTGATGATCACCTGTCTGAAGGTCAACTTCATGTGTGACCTACATGTTTCATCATAACACCCAAAGAGGTAGAATACTTCTCAGAACTCCTGAAAAGGCCAGTGTGACTTTTCTAGTTAAGAGGCACAAGATTCTGGTCTTAAAATAGTATTTGTTCACAGGAGCAAGCACATAACTGCAACAGTTCTTAATCAGAACAGTAATAGTAAAACAGATGATAATACCTTAATTGCCCAAATTATTTTTTTATGTTAAATGGAGAGGAAAAAAATCATTTTAAAAAAACACAACCCCTGTTTTTAAAGGAAACACAGTTCTTCCTATAGTTATTCATAACCTAAACATGAGATTCATCATTGATGAGAATCATATTTACAGTACCATGCTAAATCCCAACCATGAAACACCACCAGAAAACTGTTCTTTTTTTTTTTTTAAAGATTTTATTTATTTATTTGACAGACAGAGATCACAAGTAGGCAGAGGAAGAGGGGAAGCAGGCTCCCCACCGAGCAGAGCCTGATGCGGGGCTTGATCCCAGGACCGTGGAATCATGACCCAAGCTGAAGGAGAGGCTTTAACCCACTGAGCCACCCAGGCTCAGAAAACTGTTCTAAGGGTCAGATCACTCGGTGACTAAAATAGAAATGAAGTTAGTTGCCATATCCACAAAGATTCCTCAGGGAGCCATGCAGCCACAAGCAGTGCTCTGTATAGTATGATGCCTGCATGATCAAGGACAGTGTGCTTATGGTCCTGCCCCTTCGCGTTATGGACAGTTTACTCCTAAAGCCACTCGGTGGGCATCATAGCACAGGTAAGGAGTGGAGGACTTCTCTGCAGAGGTACAAATGGATGCAAAGAATCAGAGTCCACTAATGACAAAAACTTCCATATAGCAGGTGTCCCAGTGTGGGGAATTGGCCCAAGCAGAGAGACAAGTACCCCATATGTAGGGGTGGCCCAGAGTGGGCAGTCACAGCCCGAGATGCGTGAGAATTCATTCAGGGTAGAGGGCAAAGGCAATGATGAGACACTGGTCACATGAGGCAGAGTAACTGAATCACTGCATTAGGGATAATGAAATCCAAGATTCTCCACCAAAAGAGAAAGGAGCTATAAGTATGGAAAGAAAGAAAACTAGAATGAACCCTGTAGTACAGAACTGGAACCTGTGGTCTTAGTGAGAATGTGTGGTATTCAATATACATATATAGATGCAAAAATAACATAGATATAAATTTGTATGTTATTTACATATGTATTCCCTGGCTCTGTCCACTCAGAAGGCCTGGGAGTAGTGACATCCCTAAAGCAATGAGCCCATCTATCGACCTGATCTGTCTTCACAACACCATTCTCCTCTAAAGACAACAGGACTCCTTGGGGAAATGGCCAACGCTAGGCTTGGGCCATGGGGAGTCAAGAAGAAGATACAGTGTCTTATTGTGCCAGAAAGCAAGGACGTATTCCATGAATGACGGGCACACACCAGCGAATAAATCTAGCATAACAGGGCCAATCTGAGCATCAAAATTTGTAACAGTAACAGATTATAATATCCCTTGAATAAATTAGGAAACCATGCATCTCACATAGATGTAAATGAAAAAACAAACATTCAATGAGAATAAAATATTCAATGAGAAAAGGGATATTTAAATAGTTTCAAATACCGTCCCAAATACTTATTAGTTACAAAGGATACTCAGAGTGGAAAAGCCTGGCAGCTACCAACTTAATCTAGTAATTAAAGTTAACACCACTGGTAATGGGAGAAAGAGAAATTGCACATCACCCGATGAATTAAGAACAGAGCATGAATTAAGATCAAAGATGGGCAACATGAATCTACTGAGGAAATAATCAGACAAACTCAAATGAGGGATGTTCTACAAAATAACAAGTCTACAATCTTAAAAGGTGTCACATTCAAAAAAAAATCAGAAGACTGAAGAAGTGTCAAAGAATAACGCTCATGGTCAACTGAAGATTGTCTCAGAGTAGAAGAGACATGAACATGTTTCAGCTAAATGTAACTTGTGTTGTATCATAAAAATGGGCATGAAGATCAGGTGTAGTAATAACCAGTGGGAATTTCTCAAATGTAAATTTCCCAAATTGTTCAGTAGTGTCCCGGTTTGTAGGAAGTAAACACTCAAATGTTCATAGTGATGGACAGTACCCAACCCTCACATGGATCAAAAAAAGTCTTTGTACTGCACTTCAAACTGTTCTCTAAGTGTGTGATTTGCTTCAAAAATTTAAAAAATGAAAATGAAGCAAGTAAAAAATGTGTTCTAAGTTCTTGATTAAGAACTAACAATGTCAGTCCACAATACACCATAAAAATTATTTATTCATATATGAAACTTCTCCATTAGTGAAACAATTGAAGGGTACATGTTCATATAATTCACCAAAGGCTTTAAAGGGGAAAAATGGGGAAATGGTTGTTTTAATGAAAGATGGTACACTAGTTTTCTATTATTACTGTAACAAATTACCACAACTTCCTGGCTTAAACAGTTCTTTCAGTTCTGTAGGTCAGAAGTCCAACATGAATCTGACCAGGCTAATAGCTAGGTATCAGCAGGCTGCATCCTTTCTGGACACTCTAAGGGAGAGAACCCATTTCCTTGCTCATTCAGGCTGTTACGACAATTAAGTTCTTTGGAGGACCAAGGTCTTACTTCCTATGGGCTGTCAGCTATCACCTGTTCCTAGCTTCCAGAGCCCACCCACATTTCCTGGCCCCTTTCCTCCATCTTTGTAGCCAACAATGGGATCAAGACCTTCTCACACTTCGAAAAATCTCTTCCTGCCTCTTCTCTGTCACATCTCTTTGACTGACTCTTCTGCCTCCTTTTCTGCTGTGGTGAAGGATCTGTGTAATTATATTAGCCCACCTAATAATCCAGAATAATTTTCATATTGTAATGTCAGCTGATTATTGACCTTAATTCCATCTGTACAGACCCTTTTGCCATTGTGCTGGGGTCCCCAAGACCACCTTCAGGTTTCCTCATTCACTGGGTAAACTCCCTGGGCTCAGCATACAGTCATACTCAGCTACAATTACAGTGAAAGGACATGAAGAAAAATCAGCAAATGGAAAAGGGACATGGGGTAAAGTACAGATAAACCAGATATAAGCTTCCAATGATCCTATGCCAATGGAGTTACAGGACAAATTATGGCTCATGGTTTCTGCACAGCCATGAAATATAACATATTCACAAGTGTTAACACCAGGGGCTGAAGGTGACAGGAGCCAGAATCCTGCTCACCACAGAAATTCTCAGATATAATATAATTGCTCCCCACCCCTTACAGCTGATATATTATTCCTGAGCAACCTCTTAGATTTCAAAGGCCTCTGTGTTACAACATTGGGCCTCCCACCTACCATCCTCAGTGCAGCACACACAGTGCAGGGAGCCAGTGGCAATAGCAATGACTTTCTTCCCCTGCAACCCTTGGACCTGCCGCGGTCTTCTAACATGGTCATCAGATCCATGGCCCAGCCTGTGATAGTCACCTTTGCCCCTGTACAAAAGGAAATACAAAATTATGAGTGCAAGGCCCTGTCGTTTACCACCCTGCCCCACCCTCTCGGCTTAAGCACCATACTTCAAGACACAAATCACAGCCTGCTATAGAAGTTACATCTCAAGCTATGAGATGTCAGTTAATATAACTTCACATTAGTAAACTAGTATTGGTGATATTAAACAAACAGAATCTTACATACCAAGTATAAACAGCACCAGATTTGGTAAGGGCGACAGAAAACTGGGAACCACATTCTACTTTAACCACTCCAAGTCCTGTAAGAGAATCAATCTAGAAGGAAAAAAGGTTCAATTAGACTGACTCAAAGTTTTTGCTGACTGCTGCAACCACAAAGAGACTGAACTAAATCTAATAAGAAATTCTGAAAATCCTTACTTAGGTCAAATAAAGACCCAGCATGTGTCACTAAAAATGGACATGTCACAGTTGAAGGTCTGTGATCATTTTCCCCTAGAATCCACTCTCCCAATTCCATTTCTCTTTGCAGTGTGGTGGTTCCATTCTCCAGAAAGCCTTGTACTTCTCCTCTGCCATCCAGCCCTCTCAGACCCCATAGGCCTACAGGCAGGGAGCAACAAGCAATGGGGAAGACGGTTGGCCAAGAGGACCAGAGCTCTGGCCTCCATCTATCTAGGTTAATTAAATTAAATATGACCTCGGTCAGCTAGTACTGGAACTCACCTCCATCCCTGGACACTTAGGGTCCAGGCCCTTCACAGCCAATACCCAGAGGCCTCACTATGGCTCACTGACCTAGTCACCACCTTTTCTCATCCAGCAAGCTATGCTCTTATTATCTGTGACTGTTCTCAGACTTAGGTTCTCATATTTGATTTGAAATTTAATTAAAACAATCTATTCTCTTAGTTCTCCCCTCACCTTTCACTTCTGTCACAAGCACATCAGTAATGACCTCCAACACCCCAATGTCCAACATCCTAATCCCTGACGGTTCAAAGCCTGTGTCTAGGCTTTCCTAAGCATAATAAAGTCCACAACAGACAGTTTTTCCATAAATTTGGAAACCCTAAGTAACCTGTAACATAGTTAAAATACCATACACCTGCAAGAGAAAAGGAACAAGAGATGATAAGACTGAGGAGGAAGCCCTGAACTTCTGGTTTTCCAGCAGTGCCCAGCAGGGCACAGGGGTGCCTCCAAGCACATCTCCACCAGGCTTTGGCTGTAGGCAGCATCAGCCAAAACCACTCTCTGCAATGATGGAAATGTGCTGTGTCCACAATGCCCAAATGGAAGCTACCAGACACATGGGGCTACTGAGCACATGAAATGCGGCCAGTGTGAACAAGGAAGTGAACTGTAAATTTACCAACTCTTAACTGAGTTAAATTTAAACTTAAATAGCCATGTGTGGCCAACAGCTACTGTACTGGCAGCTCTGGGAAGAAAAGCTATGCAGTTCTAGCCTAGGCTCTCATCCCATCTGAGGGGGCCTCTGGTAGAATGCTGCCTTCCAGGGCTGCCTGTGCACAGTGAAGGTCTCTATTCCACACACACAGCCCCAGATCCCTAACAAGATTGGACACCAAGCAGAAAACAGTTTCTAGTGTTCTTTCAAAGCACACACACACCCAAATCCACAGCAAAGCACCTCAGCTAAATGGCCTGGTTGTGTTCACGCACACTGCAGGCAGCACGGCAGTCAGCACATGATTTAAACACATCAATGTAACTTCATCTCCGCCAACTGCCCATTCACAAGGGCAAGACAGTCTCACAAAGTTAAGAAATTGCTCAGAATCATGCAGGTCACATGGAGAAAAGCAATCTGACCCCCAATCGAGGCCTGTAGCCTCTTCTCTTAGCTTATCACAGGATGTCCATGTAAAATAGCCTCTGGCTAAACCAGATGGACTCTTTCAGCAAGTACTATTATATTCATAGCTATAGAACTCTATAAATTGAAAAGACTGCGAAGCATTTATTCTTTTCCTCAAACAGGTCCACATACTATATAAAACCACAGGTCTCACAAAATTACGTAAATTTCCCAAGACAGCACAAATAGCACTTAAGGTATCTCAATACCTTTGGGCCTTTCACTCACTTTTTACCCAATTATCCATTATATTTTCTGCAAAGAAGGTAAGATGTGCTGAGAGAGACACAATGGAGGATGGAGCAGTGAGACTCGGTGCTCCTGGGAGGGCCCAGGTGGCTCTAAGAGCTCCAGAAAGACCTGGATCCCAAGATCTTTGGGAATGGTGCCTTTCTCCCACTGCACAGACACAAATACCTTCATGGGTACTTTACAGCCATCACTGCCTCCTCGGCCAAGCTTGCCATAGTCCCCGTCCCCCCAGGACCAGACAGTATCATCATCAGTGAGGCAGAGGGTCTGGGCATCTCCACTGCCACAGGCAACGTCAACCACACGGTGGCCCTGCAGCGCCTCCACCTTTAGAAAAAAGGAATCAAAGTTACCTGACTGCAGCAGAAAGGAAGTTTACCTAAGGAAAGGCTTTATTTTTCTTAATTTTTAAAAAAAGATTTATTTATGGCCACCTGGGTGGCTCCGTCAGTTAAGCGTCTGCCTTTGGCTCAGGTCATGATCCCAGGGTCCTGGGACTGAGCCCCGTATCGGGCTCTCTGTTCACAGGGAGCCTGCTTCTCCCTCTCCCTCTGCCCCTGCTTGTGCTCTCTGTCAAATAAATATATAAAACCTTTAAAAAAAAAAGATTTACTTATTTGAATGAAAGAGAGAGACGGAGAGAGCAGATGCCCACTTGACAGTGAGCGAGGGGGAGGGAGAGATAGAGAATCTAAGCAGACTTCCCACTGAGTGCAAAGCCTAATGCGGGGCTCAATTTCACCACCCTGAGATCATGACCTGAACAAAAATCAAGAGTCAGGCACTTAATCGATTTAGACACTCAGGCATCCCAGGAAAGGCTTTAAAGTACAGTGATGCTCTTTGTGTCTGTGTGGAGGGCGGGGAGGGAAGCTTTTGCAAAGAACGTGCAAATTTAATAATCTTGTAAGATAAGACAGAAACACCTTCATCTGAATAAACCAAATAAATCTAAACTGTAGGAGGCAGGAATCAGTGTCCCCAATCAGCCAGTCCTACCACACCAGGAAGTCTTATTTACTGCCTAACCCAAAATACAGTGGGCCTTATAGAAGCCAAAGCATTTAGCTAGATGCCAATTAATACTAATTTATATTAATAAATACACATATTAGTATATATATATAATAAAGTATAAATAAAAGGTAGTATTTCAAATACTACCCTGTTTAATGACTCTCACTGAATACAAAACCTACTTGTAAATAGTAAGTCTAAGGCCATCAACTCTAAAATAAAAGAAACTAGAAGAGGAAATACTTTTGACTTTTAAAAATCATAATGGCATAGCTGCCTCCCCCACCATGTTCAACAGTGAGGGTCTTAAGAGCCGCCCCAAGCCTCTGAGCACCTTTTCAAGGTGCCTTCTCACCATCTTTGGCTTTAACTGGTCCTCACTGTCGCTGTGTCCCAGGCGGCCATACCGGCCTTTGCCCCATGTGTAGAGGTCCCCTGCTGCTGTGACGCAGGCACTGTGGGCTCCACCAGCAGCAACATCAACCACTTCAATTCCTCTCAGAGACTCAATGACTCGAGGACGGTCACATGGACTGCAAATAAGGTCAACAAGGATAACTGTAATAGTTTTATTCTTAAATATTTTAAAAGTATTAAACACTAGGCTTTTGGTTTGCTGTTCACTTGTTTAATGTACACCTCTCAAATCAGTTGTTAATTAAGAACAATCACTCAGACCTGAAATCAAAACTTCATAATTTTCTAAATGTCTCCTTTTATACCAGCTACCCTAATGCCAGAGAGCAGAGCAGGCCAATCCGGCCCATAGCCTGTTTTTGAAAGGCCAATTAGCCAAAATGAATTTTATATTTTTAAAGGGCTATTAAAAAAACAAAAACAAAAAACTGAAAGAAGCGTATACAACAAAGACTTCATGTGGCCAGCCTAAAATATTTATTAATACCTCACTCTTTACCAAAACAAGTTGCCCACCCTCGCTATAAATCAACATTTAAGGAGTTTTATCATTTGAATGGTAACTAGCCTACAGTGGGGCAAACACTGATAGCAAACTTGTTTGTTTTCTTATTATTGAGTTTTGAAAGACCTTAGCCAGATGTATCATAACAAATGTTTTCTCAGTCTGTAGCATGTCTTTTCAATCTATCTTTCGAAAACCTGAAGTTCACATTTTTTTTAACTTTATTTAAGCTTTATTTAAACATATAATGTAGCCCCCCCACCCCCCTCAGTTTGTTTTATGACATTAAGAGTCTCTTTTGGTTTGTCTCCCTCCCGATCCCATCTTCTTTCATTTTTACTTTTCCTACCACCTTAACTCCCACCCCCGTTGCATCTCCACTTCCTCATATCAGGGAGATCATGTGGTAGTTGTCTTTCTCCAGTTGACTTATTTCGCTAAGCATAATACGCTCTAGTTCCATCCATGTCGTCCCCTCACTGAAATGAAGTTCACATTTTTATGAAGTCCAATTTGTCCTATTTTTTCTTTACTGGATTATGTTTTTGGAGTTTTATCTAAAAATCCTTGTCTGACCTAAGTCACAAAGGTTTTCTCTCATGTTTTCTTCTAGAAGTTTCTGGATTTAGGTTTTACATTTATGACTACCAATCCTTTTGAGTTAAATCTGGATATGGTGCAAGAAGTTTGCCGCTCGCTACATGGTAATCCAATTGTTTAAGACCATTTGTTGAAAAGGCTCTGTTCTCCAATAAAATGTCTGCACTTTTGTAAACTGTGCATTGGAAGTTATAAGGGAGAAATCAAGCTTCATTTTTCCAGTAATTATTCAGTATTTGTGATACATTTTTAGACTCTGTTGTGTTCCACTGGTACCTTTCTCTTTTTACAATACTATACTCTCTTGATTACGGTGACTTTAAAATGAGGCTTGACGTAATGTCAGTCCTCCAACTTTGCTCCTTATTTTCAAAGTTGTTTTGATTATTCTAGGTACTCTGAATTTCCATATGAATTTTATAATCAGCTTGTCAATTTTTACACACATTTTAATTGGGAAGGGGTAGAACGTGTAGGTTAATTGGAGGAAAACTGACAAAACAATATTGAGTCTTCTAATCCCATGAGCACAGAGTATATTCTCCTCCATGATTTTAGGTCTTTTAAAATTTCCCCCACCAGTATTTTATAGTTTTCTGCCTATAAATTCTCCACGGCTTTTTTTTACCTCCTCCCCCCACCAAGTCAAATTTGTCCCTATTTCAATTCTGAGAGGAGGATAATAGAAATGGTATTTTAAACTTTAATTTCTGATTACATTTGTGTATGTATAAACACACAACTGCCATTTATTTATTTGTTTGTTTATTTAAGATTTTATTTATTTATTTGACAGACAAAGATCACAAGTAGGCAGAGAGGCAGGCAGAGAGAGGAGGAAGCAGGTTCCCTGCTGAGCAGAGAGCCCGCTCCTAGGATCATGACCTGAGCCGAAAGGCAGAGACTTTAACCCACTGAGCCACCCAGGCGCCCCTGCCTTTTATTTATTGATCTATCCTATAACCCTGCTAATCTCACTTATTAATTCTAGTAGTCTTTTTGTTGATAGCATGGATATTCTATATCAACAATTATACCACATGTAAATAGACAGCTTTAATTCTCTTTCCAATCTGAATGCCTTTTTTATACTGCTATACTGCACGTGCTAATCTTGAAGTACAATATTGAATCTTGATAGTATATGTCCTTGTCTTGTTCCTGAATTTGGAGGAGGTTCAGCCTGTCACTATTAAGTACTGTATTAGCTCTATGTGTAACAGAGATGCTCTTCATCAAGTCACAATAGTTCTCTTTTTTATTCCTAGATTAGTGAAAACTGTTTGTCAGGAACAGATAAAGTTTGTCAAATGCTTTTCCTTCCTTCATCTACTGAGATGACCATATGGTTTTTCTTTTTTACTAGATTTACTTTCCAATGTTAGAAAACAATTATGCAATTTCAGACATTAAATTCACTTGGTCATGGTGTATTATCCTTTTATATATTGTCAGATTTGATTTTCTAAAATGTTAAGAATTTTTACATCTACCTTCATGAAGGACATTGGTCTGTATTTCCCTATTAATGTCTACGTCTAGTTTTGATATAAGACTAAAGCTATCCACAAAGGAGAGTTGGGGAGAATTCCCTCCTTAATTTTCTAAAATAGTTTGTTAAGAATTGGTATTATCTGTTACTTACACATGTGGCAGAAACCATATCACCTGTTTATGAAGATTTACTTATGGGAAACTCATTTACTTAAATAGAGCCAAAGCTATCTGAGCCACCTATTTCTTCTTGAGCGACCTTTAAAGAGGTGTGTCCTTTGAGGAATTTGTCCATCTCATCTAAAAGGCTGCATTTGTTGTCATGAAGATGTTCATTATATTTTTCAATAGCTATACGTTCTGCAGTGATTCAACCCCCTCATTCCTGATATTGCTATAATTTGTATAATCGCTTTTTCTTGATCAGTCTAGAGGGAGGTTTTATACTGACTTTCTCAAAAAACTAACTTTTGTTGTCTTTTTCTCTATTGCTCTATTTTCTGTTTTATGGATTCTCACTCTGATCTTTCTTATTTCCTTTATTCTGCTTATTCTGGGTTCTATTTGTCCTTATTCTAGGTCTCAATGTACAAACTGAAGTCATTAAAAACCATGTTTCTTTTATAAATTAAAAAAAGGCATTTTATGCTATAAATCTCCTAAGTGCTGCCTTTGCTGGATCACATACATTTTTATATTCTGTTTACATTTTCACTCAGGTGAAAAATCTTTTTTTCCTTTTTTTTAATTTTAAGATTCTGTTTATTTATTTATTTATTTGACAGAGAGAGAGCACCCGAGCAGGGGGAGTAGCAGGCAGGGGAGAGGGAGAAGCAGGTTCCCCGCAGAGCAGGAAGCCCACCCAATCCAGGGCTTGATCTCAGAACCCGGGGATCATAATCTAAGCCGAAGGCAGACGCTTAACCGACTCAGCCACCCAGGTGCCCTGTGGTCAAAATATTTTTTTTTTTTAAGATTTTATTTATTTATTTGACAGACAGAGATCACAAGTAGGCAGAGAGGCAGGCAGAGAGAGAGGAGGAAGCAGATTCCCCACTAAGCAGAGAGCCTGATGCGGGGCTTGATCCCAGGACCCTGAGATCATGACCTGAGCCAAAGTCAGAGGCCTAACCCACTTAGCAACCAGGCGCCCCTCAAAATCATTTCTAATTTACTTTTGATTCCCTCTTTGGCCAGTTATTTCGAAAGGTTTTATTTACTTTCCAGATATTTGGAAGATTTCCCAGAGATTTTATTGTTATTGGTTTCTAATTAATTACATTAGGGCCAGAGAATATAGTTTATATTACTTTGAGTACTCTTGATGTGTATGATTTGTTTTTTTGGCCCAAATTATGGTCTATATTGGTAGTTGTTCCATATGTAGTTGAAAAGAAAGTGTTTTTGCTAAACTGAGTGTTCTGTAAATGAGTATTTGATCAAGTTAGTTGACAAGAGTTGTCTTCTGACAGATTTTCTATTTACCTGTTTTTTCGCATATTGAGAGAAGGGTATTAAAATCTCCAACTGTAACTGTGGATTTGTCTATTTCTACCTGCAACTCTGTCATTTTGTTTAGTTTCATGTATTTAGGTCTATCATTAGTTGTGTAAACATTTAAGATATTATGTCCCCTTGATGACTGACCACTTCATCAGTACTAATTGACCCTTTTTATCCCTCTCAGTATTCTTTGCTGTGAAATCTACTTTGTATGATATTAATACAAGCATACCAGCTTTCTTTTGATTAGTGTTAACATGGTATATATTTTCCCATTTTTTTACTTCTAATCTATTTATGTGTCTAATATTTAAAATTAGTTTTAAAATAGGTTTGATCTTTCTTTTAAATGAAGTGCTTAAACCATTTACATTTGATGTTACTGTTAATATATTTTGGCTTATATCACATCTCGCTATCTTTTTCCTACTTGTCCCCTCTGTTTACTCAATTTTTTTTCTTTAGAGTATGTTTTACAATTTCACTTTAACTTCTTTGTTGGTTTATCAAGTAAAGCTTTTTGTTGCATTATATTAATGTTTGTTTTAGGATATGCAGAATACCTATTACAGTTTAATCTGATCACATATTACATCATGTATAGTATAAGAGCATCACAGTGGCATACTTCTATTTCCTACCCCCCAAGCCTCTGTGTTGATGTTGTCTTCCTCTTATTATTGCTATATATTTTACTTCTATGTGTCTCAATTCATTTTTATTATATCCTTGAAATACTCAATTACCTTTTGAAAATATTCATACAATAAGGTAAAAGTCATGAGATTAATTAACCCATGCAGCAATTTCCTCATTCATTTGTATAGAACCCTAATTCCATCTGATATAACTTTCCTTCTGTTTGAAGTAACTCCTTTAACATTTTTGTTGTACAGGTCTGCAGGTGTTGAATTCTCTCAGCTTTTGTTATGTCTGAATGAGTCTACTTCAATTTTATTCTTGAAAAAATATTTTCATAGAGTAAACAAATTCTAGGTTGACAGTTATTTTTACTTTCAGTACCTCCACCATCTTCTAGCTTGCATTGTTTTCTGTAAGAAATTTGCTGTCATCCTTTATCTTTTTTCTATATATGTAACATGTATTTTTCCCTCTACCTGCTTTTATGATTTTTTTCTCTTTATCAGCAGTCTTGAGCCTTGACCACGTGCCTTGGTAAGATTCCTTCACGTTCCTTTTGCTTTAAGTTCACTGACCTTCTTGAATCTGTGAGTTTATAGTTTTCATCAAATTTGGACACCTTTCGCTATTATTTTTCAAAATCCCCCCCATCCTCCACCGATGGCTCCAAGCTATTCATATAATAGGCCACCTAAGGCTGTATATCCACAATTCACTGATGCTATGTTCATTTTATGTATGTGTATTTCATTTCTGTGTTTCAGTTTCTATTGTTAGGTCATCAAGTTCATCAATCTATTCTTCTGCAATGTTTAATCTACATTAAACATTGTGTATACATATATATTAACCTGTATTAAACAGATTATACATTAATCTGTATTAAACATGTACTGTACTTTTCATTTCAGACATATTTCATATCATTAAGACTTTGATTAAAGCATTTAAATATCTTTCAGTCTATAAAATGTTCAAGTTTTCCCTGAAGTTTCTTAATAATATAGGAATGTGGTTAAAACACTGTTTTAACATTCGTTTGTTTTTTTTTAAGATTTTATCTATTTATTTGACAGAGATAGACATAGTGAGAGTAACATAAGCAGGGGGAGTAGGAGAGGGAGAAGCAGGCTCCCCACTGAGCAGGGAGCCCGATGCAGGGCTCAATCCCAGGACCCTGGGATCATGACCTGAGCCGAAGGCAGATGCTTAAGTGACTGAGCCACCCAGGTGCCCCTGTTTTAATATTCTTTTTTTTTTTTTTTTTTAAAGGAGCTTACGTTCTTTTTTTTTTTTTTTTTTAATTTATTTATCTGTCAGATAGAGAGCGCAGGAGCGAGCACAGGCAGAGGCAGAGGGAGAAGCAGGCTCACTGCCGAGCAAGGAGCCCGATGTGGGACTCGATCCCAGGATGCTGGGATCATGACCTGAGCCGAAGGCAGCCGCTCAACCAACTGAGCCACCCAGGCGTCCCCTGTTTTAATATTCTTATCTAGTAGCATCACTTATGTCATTTCTGGGTCAGTTTTAATCGACTGATTTTTCTTCTTATATTTTTCTCCTATATTTTTCTGCCTTTTTGTATCCCTGATAATTTTTATATAGCTTTGAGATATAATTGATATATAAAAATATATAAATTCAAGGTGTATAATATGATGATTTGATACATGTATACATTACAAAATGATTATCACAGTAAGTTTAGTTAACAATCCATCACCTCAAAAAATAATATTTTTGTGCAGTGAGAAAATTTAATATCTACTCTCAGGGCACCTGGGTGGCTCAGTCATTAAGCATCTGCCTTTGGCTCAGGTCATGATCCCGGGGTCCTGGGATGGAGTCCCGCATCAGGCTCCCTGCTTAGCGAGAGGCCTGATTCTCCCTCTCCTGCTTCCCCTTGCTTGTGTTCCTTCCCTCGCTGTATCTCTCTGTGTCAAATAAATAAAAATAAGATCTTTAAAAAAAAAAAAGATCTACTCTCTTAGCAACTTTCAAAGATACAATAAAATGTATTGTTATCTACGGTCACTATATTGTACTTTAAATCCCCATAACTTATTCACCTTATAACTGGAAGTTAGTACACTCTGTCAACATCTCCCAAATCTCCAACCTTGAGCCCTGGGTAACTACCAACCTCCTCTATTTCAATGAGTTTAGCTTTTTTAGATTTCACACATAAGTGAGATCATAGTGTTTTCTCTTTCTCTGACTCATTTCACTTAAGATAATGTCTTCAAGGTTCATCCAAGTTATCACAAATACCAAGATTTCCTTTTCTATGGCTGAATAATACACACACACACACATATACACTCCACACACCACCCCACATCTTCTTTCTTAATTCTTCTGCTGATGAACACTTAGGTTGGTTCCACATCTTGGCTATTATAAACAATGCCACACTGAACATAAGAGTGCAGATCCTTTCAAGACAATGATTTTATTTCCTTCAGATATATACCCAAAAGAGGGATTGCTGGATCATATGGTAGTTTTATTTATTTATTTATTTATTTTACTTTTTTCTATGTTTTTCTATAGTGGCTGCACCAATTTATATTCCCACCAACAGTGTACAAAGTTTACCTTTTCTCCACGTCCTCACCAGCACTTCCTATTTCTTGCCTTCTTGATAATAGCCATTCTAACAGGTTTGAGGTAATATCTGATTGTGGTTTTGACTTGATTTCCTTGATGATTAGTGATGTTGAGAAAATTTTCATGTACCTATGAGTCTTCTGTATGTATTCTTCGGAAAAAAAATGTCTATTTGGGTCTTTTCCCATTTGTTAATCATGTTGTTTTTTGTTTTATTTTTTTGCTATTGAGTTATATGAGTTCCTTACACATTTTCTACATTAATCCCTTACCGGTTATATGGTTTGCAAATATTTTCTCTTATTCTACAGGCTGCTTTTCATTTTGTCAATTGTTTCTTTTGCTGTTTGGTGCAGTCCCACTTGTTTATTTTTGTTTTTGGTGCTTGCACTATTAGTGTCATATTCAAAAAAATCACTGCAAACACCAATGTCAAGGAGCTTTTCTGTTTTCTTCTAGAAGTTTTACAGCTTCAGGTCCTACATTTACATTTAAGTTTTTATTCCATTTTGAGTTAATTTTTGTAAGTGATGTACATGAGGGATCCAATTTCATTCTTTTGCATCTGAACAGCCAATTTTCCCAACATTATTTCTTGAAGACACACATGCCTGATAATTTCTGATTGGATGTAGAACACTGTAAAGTTCATCTTGCTGAATGCTTGATATGTTTGTACTCATAAAGATATTCTTGAGCTTATGATTCCTTGTAAATACTATAATCTTTTCATGTCTTGCTTTTAAGCTTTATTGGCAGGATCAGAGCAACACAGTTTATGTTTCATTTTTTTCCCCCACTTTTGTGCATATTCTTAATCCTCTAACCAATGCCCTGGGAATTACGAGATTTTCGGAACAAGGTCTATTATCTGCCCTCTATGAGCTCTGTGGACCATTCCGTCTAATCCTTTTGGGTCGTTTTTTCCTTGGCCTCTCAGTTATTCTCCTCATACACACATGACTGTCAGTATTCACCTCTGCAGATCACCGTACATAATTTTACTGCCTCTTATCCAGTAACTTTACGGCTGTGGTGTCTGGTGCTTTAAGTTATTTGTATATGAAGATCCTTGTTACTCCAACTAGGCTGGTAATTCTCATTAATTTCTAAAAACTAGAAGGTTTGTTTGTTTGCTTTGTTTAAAAAATACTGTCATTTGTGTGTCCTGTTCCATTTCCTCTGTATTTATAGCTTTAGTATCACATATGGTACCAAAGTGCCAACTATGATTCAGTGAATTACTCAAGATCAGAGGAAGGGGAGAAGGACAAAGAGAAATTCAACATAGTTAATACTTAAAAATCAGAAATTCAGAATTGATTTTCCCCTCAACTACGAAGGTCAAGTAGGCAACCCCACACATTGGAACAAGAACTTATTTCTGCCAAATGAGTCATCAACATTTTACTTGAGTAGATTATTATAAATGTTGTTCTGAAAAACAAAGTGCCAATATATTACACAAAAATTAAAACTAAAAAAGGAAAGCATAACATCAAAAATGATGTTTCCACATAATACCTTCTGTTGCCATGCCCCAACTTCCCATCTTCTGCCTCACCCCAAGAGTAAACTTCTCCTTCTGAAGAAAGGGCAAGACAGTGTTTTCCTCCTGAGTTCACAGCTACTTTCTTAATAAACACATGCTGAATGGATTCAAGTAACGTTGGGGTAGATACCGACTCTGTCCCTCCAATTCCTAGTCTGCCACCTGCACCATATCCAGTGGCATACAGCTAAGAATAGAAAAATATAAATATCAGGTTTTTAATCCAAATTCATCCCTATATTTTAGTAATTAACAAGCTCAATCAGTGTCACAGACATTTTTATCACAGAGAAATGAAATTAAAAACCACAAGAATGTTTAACATTTTTTGTGTTTTATCGAAACTCTAAAAATGAAAGGAATAGTTAAGACTATTAGAAATCCCAAATTCACAAAAATGAATTTTGAAAAGAAGATTCTAACCCTGGCACAAATCCCTGATAATAAAACTCACAGAAAAACTTAAATATATTTAATATTTCAGCAAAACAGCACTAAATCACACAGTAGAATACACTATTTTTCTTTCACCCTCAGTGGGTAATTATTTGAGGACACAAGGTTTATCATTAATCTTTTTAAATCAGACTGCCTTTTTCAAATGCGTATCAAACATCCCTCCTATAAAAACTTTAATATTGTTTCATATTGTTTCAAATGTATTCCTGCACTGACACAAGAGTAAGGAAACCTCAAGGACTAACAGGGAATGAAATCAAGAACTCAGGTTGATAGATGAGCCCAGCCAATGTCCCCTTGAAGGTTTTGAGAATCTTCAGCACACTGGATGTCAGGGGAAAAGTGCCAAAGCCTAAAAGGTGACTGTAGAAAGGTGAGGCTCCAGTGGGCCAACAGCAAACAAGAACTAAGAAGAGAACAACAAAGCAAGTTGCTTTTCTCAATCTTAGCACTGAATTAGACAGGGGAAAATCTCTCCTAAGAATTCATAATGACAAAAGCTGGTCATTTGGTTGGTTTTCAGCCTGAATTTATGTTACATTTGGTCTAAATTCCCTAGATAAAGAATTTAATTTATTATGTCTTAGACTGGTAGTATACCAGGGGTTATAAATTCTCTTTTGATGAGTAATTTTAAACTTACCCTTAAAGAATTTCTAAGTAAAATCTTCTAAGGAAAATGGTCAGCTCATAGTTGAAAGAAGACACCATGTGGAAGTCAGCAAAAACAAGTCTAATATTACACTTAAAGAAATGAAAGCTGGAAAGTATCCCCAAGGAATAAAAAAGTACAAAATTATCCAAAGCAGGACTTCCAGGAATTAAAAAGACAATAACTGAAATAAAAAACCCAGATATCTTTAACAGCAGATCATAAACAGGTGATGAAAAGATTACAGAACTAGAAGATGGGTCTGAAGATATTCTCTAACATATAGCGCAGAAACATAAAGAAAAGAAGAAACATGAAAGAAGGTGTTAGAACACCTTCCAACATCAATTAGAACTCATAGTTTCAGGTAGAGGTCACAGAGTGAATATAAGAGAAGCAACACTGGGAGGTAAAAAAGTCTGGGAATTTACCAGAGTTAGTGAAAAATCACTTCTCAAGAGCCAGAAAGCCCCCCTCTTCCATCCCTTATCACCTGGCAAAAACAAAGTAAGACAAAAAAGGTGGAAAAAAATAAAAATAAAAATATAACATAGCAAAATTATAGATCACTGAAGAAAGATTTTAAAAGCAGCAACATTACCTTCATTTGGGTAAAAATCAGCCTGACTGTTGAAATCTCATTAGCAACAATGAAGGTCAAAAACCAGAAAAATTAATCTTTTAACAGGCTGACTGAAAGTAGGTCAACTGAAAATTTTATACTCTAGAACAGGGGTTGGCAAATTATGGCCCATGAGCCAAATCAGGCCCTACCATCTACTTTCATAAATAAAGTTTTATAGGAACACAGCCACATACATTCATTTACATACTGTTCATAGCCTCCTTTCATAGTTTCAACAGAGACCATATGACCCATGTAGCCAAAAATACTACCATGACCTTTCCAGAAAATGTCTGCAAACCTTACTTTAGAAAAAGAACAAAATATATATTCAAGTAAAGAAAAACAATCTGAGGATTAACCAACAAAAGAATCTCACTAAAAACTGAAAATACATGCTTAAAGTAAAAGAAAAATGATTAAAAGATGTAAGGTCTGAGACATAAGAAACAATGTGACAAAGATTTGTACAACATTGGGTAAGTCTGGGGAAAAAAAACACTTGGGTCTATATATAACAACAACTAAAATAATAATGCCTATCATTCCCTAAAGGGTTTGCACCAAAACACAGGATAACAAAAGATCAGTATTTGTATTATTTGGAAGGAGGACAGAAATACTAATTCACTTCAGATTTTACATATACACGTTAAAATAACCAGGAAACAACTAAAAGACAAAGAATTTTCCAGAGAAGAGAAAAAGAAGGATATACTTCAACCCTTTTTAATGAGACCAGCACAATCTTGATACTCTTGGCAGGCAGCTTCTGATGTGGTTCCCAAGAGTCCCTGATTTCCACCCTGTGTAATCCCTTCTCCCTGAATATGGGCCACACCTAGTGACTCAATTCTAATGGACAGAATATGGCAACAGGGATGGGCTGTCACTTTCGGATTAGGTCACACAGACTGTGACTTGGTCTTGTTATCACTCTGTCTTGCCCCATTCCCCCTACTTGCTCTGATGAAGCCAGTGGCCAAGTGTGAGGTAGCAAAGAACTGAGGGCAGCCTCGACCAACAGCTCATGAGGAACCAAATCCTCAGTACAGCCTTGAGGCAACTGCAGCCTGCTGAGAGATCCTGGGAGGGAGGACCAAGCTAAATCACCTCCAGAGTCCTGACCCAGAGAAACTACAAGATAATAAATGTGTATTTAAATTAATTGTTGTAAGTTAAACACATAATAGAGTATCAGAACCAGACAAGAAGTATTTAAGACAGGAACATTATAATGACCGCACTCATGATCTTGGAGCTCCCAAAAATCCCCGAATATTCACAAATCCCAAAAAAGTTAAACCTATCTTGACCAAGTTGGGTTTCCCCAAAGAATGAAAGAGGGTTTAATATAAGAAAACCAATTAACGGGGTACCTGGGTGGCTCAACTGTTAAGCATCTACCTTCAGCTCACATCATGATCCCAGGATGCTGGGATCGAGCCCCGCATCAGGCTCCCTGCTCAGCAGGAAGCCTGCTTCTCCCTCT
>ML101344.1:0-28380 GCA_003697995.1 Taxidea taxus jeffersonii | reverse complement strand
ATTTATTTGATAGAGATCACAAGTAGGCAGAGAGGCAGAGAGAGAGAGGAGGAAGCAGGCTGTCCGCAGAGCAGAGAACCCGATGCGGGGCTCGATCCCATGACCCTGGGATCATGACCCGAGCCGAAGGCAGCGGCTTTAACCCACTGAGCCACCCAGGCGCCCCCCTAGGTGCAATTCTTAATAGCACTTGAAAAATATGACACTTTCTTCTGGCCCCCTTGGTTTCTGATGAGAAATTTGCTGTCACTCAAATTGTTTTCCCTCTGGTTGTTTTCAAGTTTTTCATTTTCAAAAGTTGAATTGTGATGTATCCTGGCATGAATTTCTTTGGGTTTATCTCTTCTGGGTTGCTCATCCTTTGAATCTGTAGACTTAGGTCTCTTGCCAAATTTGGGGAGTTTTTAGCATTTATTTCTTTAAGTACTTTTCAACCCACCTTTTTTCTTCTTCATCCAGGACTTGGATGATATGATTTTAGATTTGTTTTTTGTTTGTTTATAATGAGTACGGGTGACCTTGTTATCCCTGAACCATAGTGAAAGTCCTGACTCTTCAGCCCTCCCCTGACAGCAGGGAGGGGAGAGGTGTCTTATTTCTCCTAGGTGGGTTGCAAGTCCAGGCTCCCTGTTTGGTCTCCTTATTCCTTATTCCTTGGGTTGTGGGGAGGGTATTTGTTACTGGCTGGTGAGAATGAAAGCCCCAGCTTCGTACTTGGCCTTCTTTGACACCTTTGGGCAGGGAATTGGAGAGCTATATTATAATAGCCTTGCAAGGCGGGGGAGTCTCGGCTCCTGGTGGCAGGTGAGGTGTTTGTTGTGATGTCTGTCTGGAATAGAACAATGATTGTCTAAAAGTTTTGTTTGGCAAGGTTGCCCTTTTTCTGGTCCTTTGGGCAGCAAGAGTAGGTTTTGTTGCAGCTTTTTTGTCTGCCTCCACTGGCGTTTCCAGATTGTTGGTTTCTTCAGCTCCAAGTCTGGGATGTATGAGATAAAGAGGAAACCCAGGGAACTCACCGCTGCATTGTTCTTCGGGTCCCAAGGTCTCTAGCCAGCTTGCCTTCTTCTCTTCGCCTTTCAAAACCTACTTAGGTTGGTTTGTTTTATTACTATTTTTTTAATTAAATAAACTCTACCCCCTATATGGGGCTTGAACTCACAACCCCAAGATCAAGAGTCACATGCTCCTTCACTGAGCCAGATAGGCACTCCTACTTATGTTTGTTTTATATATAGCATCTGGAGTTTTTAGTTGTACTTAGTGGGAGGAGTAGAGAACAGTATGTCTGCTCCATCTTACCAGATGCAGAAGACATGAAGGGTCTTTGTGGGCTGGGCTGGCTCTGCCTCCTCCCCAAACTCATTGTCGCCACATGACTTCCTCCTTGGTCCCACCATATCAAACTACTTGTAGCCCCTCGAACTTGGTGTGCTCCTTTGTATCTTCATGCTCTTGGCTCTTCTTTCGCCTCCGATGACCTCTCCACTCCCTTTTTTATCTGTGTTGTTTCTGTTTTGTTCGTTTGGGTTTTCTCTGTGAAATCTACCTGGACAGCTCGTACACTCTTGCCTTGGGCTGAATTTTGCCTCTTCTGTCCTATGTGGCACTTTAAATTACCTCTGTAGTTGTGCTTCCATCTTGTGTTGTAATTATTTGTCTTTTTCTCTAACCAACCATGAACTGCCTTTGAGGGCTGGGACCCTGTTCTGTTTATCCTTGTCCTCAGTGACTAGCATAATACTTCAGAATTGTTTATTGGATGGGTGGATGGGTAACTGTATTTTTAATTTCCTTCCCGGGTTATTAAAAGCATTTATCACCTGCACCCCATCCCCTGCCCAAGCCCCCAACTTACATATCCACTGTGTGTTTGCCTGCTGCTTCTACAGTGGAAAAAGAAATGCAGCAGGCTTTCCTGAAGGAAGGCCTCCTCAGACCGTGGCACTCCATTGACTGCTGTTAGCTATACTGTGTTCATAGCCTTCTTGAGTTCCTGTGAGTGTAGACTTGGTGGTGAGCTTCTGGCAAAAGTATCTTATTGAGGATGGGAACCATCATTTTTATTATGTCAGCACCTAATAAAGCAACATTCTGACACAGGCACTTAGTAAATACTCCTTAATGATAATGAGGAAATGAGTCTTGATGGCTAGTTGCTGTCTTCCTTGCATCTCAGCAAGGAAAGACCAGAACTGTTCCCAGAACTGTTTTGTGGATCCTAGAAGATTTTCACTTGCCTACATGTTTAAGTAAATCTCAGACTGTTTAATGTCCTAATTTAATGCTATAGGTTGGTTTTTAAGGGTCCTTAGACTCCTTCTCTAAGTGCTAGATTAAATCCAGACTGCTCGATTCTTGTGCTCCTGCACTGTAGGTCACAAAGCTCAGTGGACACACTGAGCATGGCATTGAACGCCCCCTTGGAAGCTGATGGCAGTATATTTTTTAAAAAATTAAAACCAGGGCACCTGGCTGGGTCAGTTGATTAAGCAACTGCCTTTGGCTCAGGTCATGATCCTGGAGTCCCAGAGTCGAGTCCCACATCGGGCTCCCAGATCTACGGGGAGTCTGCTTCTCCCTCTGGCCCTCTCCTCTCTCATGCTCTCTGTCTCACTCACTCTCTCAAGTAAATAAATAGAATCTTTCAAGAAAAATGAAACCATTTTCCTTTTTTTAGTTCACAAGGCCCTCATTTAATTAAGGCAACAAATATGTAAGGAGAGAAAGAAAATGAGCATTAGAGAGAGAGAACAGAATATAAACTGGTGTTATAGCCAGCCAGGGGTGAGACCCACATCTAGAACTGAAACTGTGATTAAGAACGTCACACCTCTTGGCCACTTCTGTTCATTTGATTTCCGTGAGGAGCTTGGTTATTTTTCCTTTCAGTATGTGCTGCACACTTCCCTTTGTGCACACAAAGCAGTAAAGGGTCCCAGTGGAACCAGCTTCCAGACGGTGGGAGTACAGGGTCAGGAGGTGCCCTCCCACCCCAAACATGTCACAAGCCACATGCATAGTTCTTGGGTATGCATCGGTTTTGGGGGCTTCTCTCAAAGACTGCCTTCTAGGAGTTCCTGGGGAAATGAAATTTCTGAGTAACATCCTGGCTCTTGTGGCAAAGCCATTAAGACAGCAAGGAGGCGGGAGATGGAGGTCCAAGGCAAATGTAGCCCTCCTCATCGGACACACATTTATGGGTTAACTTTGAGTCTTTTAGGGTTTTTCCACAAGCAGAGGCCTAAACTTTAAAAACTATTTTCTGCTTTGTTGCACTTGCTTGTGAAGCCCCAGGTGATTTTGACTACACACTGCCACTCACTTCTCCCAGGAAGCCCAGGGCTTACCTTTACAGCCCTGTGTCTTGGCTGCCCCAACTCTAGTCTCTCCCCACGGAAGCCCAAGGATCATCCTGCAGGAATCCTGACAGCGACCTAGAGGAGGAATAGCTCCCTTCTTCTGTTGGAAATAGCTCTGGAAGTTGCTGAACCTGTTCTCAGAGAACAGAGTTAGCAATGGGGAAAGAGTAGCACAGAGCAAGTATGGGCTGCTCACGGACTGGGACGAACCAGCACACGACACGCGTCAGAAGGTCGGGACCGGAGAAGAGAAGGCAGACAGAACTAGAGCTGGGCTGGGGCCCGCCACTCAGTGAGTGGCTGCGCAGGTGACTGCTGTTAGCTCCGTCACATAAAATTAGAAGAAGGGTCCTCACCTCATGGGTTGGTAAGAGGATTCAGTGTGCTCCTAATGTTATAAAGTGAAATAGTCTTGTGGGATTGGTAACTACTGTCTTGAATTCTTTTCTTGTCCTCATTTCTGGTTCTCGTGATCAGGCCCTGAGCAGCTGATGAATTCCTCTGGTCTCTCATTACCCCTCCCACTTGTTTCCTAGTATCAGTGCTGAAGGCTGCCCCGAAGCTCCACGGTGAGCCCCAGGCTTCAACCGTGGCTTTCCGTGCCTGCGGTCACTTTGAACCCCTCTTCACACCTGTTGTGCTCAGTGCTGTGGTCAAGCTGACCTTTCCAATCGCCTGTACTCAGCCCTCCGCTCAGGCAGTACGCGTAATTGAAGCCTCCTTGCCTCCCCATCCAATAGAGTCGTCCTCTACTTTCTGAAGTTAAGAAATCGACCCAGTGGAGTGGGAAGAAGTCTGACTTGAGGGTGTAGTAGGGTGAGGTTGTCATCCTAACTGCCACCTGGGGCCTTTCCTGTCCTCTTGAGCGCGTCCTCATCTAGAAAGTGGAGTATTGCCTGCCACACAGGATCACTGGGAATGTTGAATCAGATAACATGTTCAAAATATTTGTGGAACAGGCCGACCACATAAGTAGGCACTCCGTAAATGCTCATTTCTCCTTTGCTGTTACGTGAAAATTCCCTTACCAGACAGGAAGTCATATATGCGACAGCCAGTTCTCCTGCCTCTTATCCCCCTTTGTGCTACATCATCCTCGATGGACTCCCCTTCCATCTAGAAAATCTGTGCGTTGTGAGTTGTTTTTCCAGAAATTGGATTTGTGCCTTACCCCTTGGGATAGCCGAGGTAGATTGTTGAGGCAGCAAACTAACCGGGGTTTTAGATAGGTGTGTGGCTGTGGTACCAACACTAGCAGGCATGTGTGGGAATCGAACCTGTGATTCAGCTACGCCGCTGCATCTGGTGACAGCAGCACTTCACGTTCATCTGTGTGTGCTCCGCTTGCTTCTGAACACTCTGCTTCCATCCAGCTCTTACAAGAGTTCTGAGAGGCAGACAGATTCTCACTCTACAGAAGAAGAAAATGAGACCCAGAACGCAGTCCCCTGTGTCACACTAGTAATGACTGGTAGAGCCCAGGAAGGCATCACAGTTGCCTTGATTTTTCTATCTGGGACTTCTGTGAAGTTTTGAACCCAGATGATTCTGGCCATTCAAGTGAAAGTTTAGAAGGTGTAGAGCTCTACCACAGAACCCTCTTGCTTCGCTGTCACTAGTGTACACCTTGTTCCATTTCCTACAGAATAGTCATTAGTTTGTTGAATGAATTATGTGCTGGGCACGGTAGGCACCAGGGATTCTGTCAGAAACAAAGGAAAGAGAATGCCCTGATGGAGTGTGTCCTAATGGGAGGCTGACCGCCAGTTAAAGAGTGTCCGTGGTGATGAGTGCGGTGCAGAGGAATAAGGCGGAGAGGAAGCTGGGGTGGGTTGGGGCAGGCACTGAGTTTTCACTTTGATTCTTTGTATTTACGGTCTGCTCTGTGAAAGTGGTCTGTCACACCCTACCCCCAGATTCCGGCATGTCAGGACTTTTGGAGACTGGTTTTAAGAGGTGAACCAGCTTTACCCAGTAGAAGCAGGTGCAGGAGTTGTCTGCTCACCCACTGAATTGCCCAAGACCTCCCCAGCTTAGGGCTGAGATAGCCTGGCTAATACCTTGGAATGCTGTGGTAGGTGGGGAGGGAGGCCGTGCTGGTTTTTCTTAGAGACTTTTTGTTAAATCTAGAGCTCCCCCTGCTGTTAGAAGACAGGGAGGGCTCGCAACCGCTCTTTTAAAATGGTTCTTTTTCGGGGCGCCTGGGTGGCTCAGTGGGTTAAAGCCTCTGCCTTCGGCTCGGGTCATGATCCCAAGGTCATGGGATCGAGCCCCGCATTGGGCTCTCTGCTCAGCAGGGAGCCTGCTTCCCTCCCAGCCTCTCTGCCTACTTATGATCGCTGTCTGTCAGATAAATAAATAAACAAAATGGTTCTTTTTCATTCTAAGAGTTCAGAAATGTTTGTTAAATAAGGAGTGCTGGGACATTCAGATCTTTCTGCTGGGACTGTTGTTGCTGAAGCCCAGCCCCCAGGAGTAGATGGGGGGAGGAAGCACTAAAGCCCAGGCAGGATAGGGTCATATCTGTACTTTTGCTACTTTTAGCTTCTCCCCTGTGCTCCTACCACAGCCAACAGCCTATCAAAAGTTATCTCCACAGGGTTTCACAGCTGTTCTGAAATTCTAGGGCAGCAGAAGTGAAACTGACCACTGTCTTGTAAATTTCTCTCTTATTGCTCCTGTTCCCTACTTGAAGTGAGTCAAGCCTTTTCCCCTCTTACCCTCATGGTGTCCCAACTCATCCTTTGTCTTTGTAGCCAAGGGTTTGATAGAAAACTCTCTTCATTATGCCGCATTTGAGACTTGGTCCTGGTTTGGTCTGGTTTGCTGCCTCGGGAGCTGTGGTCTGTGTGGCGGCAGGCTTCAGGGTCTGTAGCGAGCCCTTCCTGCCATCTGCTGGTTGTGTGCACCGGGGCCAACCATACACTTACTGTGAAGTTCTTGTAGTCCTCAGAGAGGAAATTCAAGGTAATTTTAGCGGCACTATTATATTAGCTGAAGAAGGAAATGGCATCCGCGCAAATGTAGGTCTTTCTGGTGGAAGTTTGGTTACTTTGTGATTCGACCAAATTAGGTCGAAGAAGTAAGGTGGACCCGACATGCAGCCGTGGTCCTGTCTGTGTCCCTGTCTTTACCAGAGTGAGCTGAGGCCCAGCACACATTCTTGGAGGGTTGACTGATCAATAAGGATTGTGCAGCTAATGGTCAAGTATTGGGTCCAGGATATTTTTTTATGTTGTATTCCATTTGTGCACTTCATAGAGCCCGAGTTTAGGCCGGGACTGTTCTCATTAGGAATGAACTAACCCAAACAGTTTTAATGGGGTAGCTGAACCATAAAAGATACATGCTTACCCAGGTGCCATGTTCTTCACTTCTGCTGATAAGATCTGGTATCGCTAAAATTAACTGGAATTAAGGTGCTTTCTCCAGTGTAAATTATAGCTGTACACATGATGCTTCATAAAAGTAATTGTTTTATGATTCTTTTCCCAACAGCTTTGAAAAGTCCAGCTGCGTTTCATGAACAGAGAAGGAGCTTGGAGAGGGCCAGGGTAAGGTCTTTCTTCCCTGAGGGCCTCCAGAGCCCACTGCATGGCTGGTGTGTTCCTTCCAGCCAGCCCCAACCTCAGTTCCAGACACAAAGCGCTGCCTTTTTCTGTTCCGTCCCCACCCTGGCCATCTCACAGCATGAAGTGATACGCGATCAGGATTTCTCCTTTACTGCATTTAAGGGTATATCAGTAGTCCTCCCTCCTGTTGCTTTGGAGACCGCTGGTCTTTTCCCATCTTTCATCCCACCTGCCCTTTTATAGATGTTGGGGTGCGAACACCAGCCATAGGAAAGCCTGCTGAGGATTGGTCTTCTACGTCCTTGGCTGCTATGCCCACGCCTCTCCAGGAAGGGCATTCCGAGGGACAGGGAACCTCACCAGTCTCCATGTGCCCTGAGTAGCCAGTGTCCACTGGAGGCAGTGCATGCAGAAGCTGGGCCCCCAGTTTGAGCCCCAGTTCCTGCTACAGCACCTGGCCTGCTGCCTTGTCCCCCCTTGGTTTCAGTTCCCTCAGGGGCCTCGGGGGGATATTCTGCTGCCCAGTGTGGGCAGAGATGGGGAAGTCGCCAGACATGCTTCCCTTCCCCCCTCTTCACTTTTTTCTTTTACATAAAAGACAAGGAAAGAGAACCTCCCCAGTGGAGGACCATATAGGTCAGGGCTCCCTAAGACCCACAGCTCTTTCAGAGACTGAAATATTTACTTCTAAGACTTTTTCCTGTCTTTCTTATTTTATTTTATTTTATTTATTATTATTTATATTATTATTTATTATTTATATTATTTTTATTTATTTTATTTTATTTTATTTCTTTAAAATTTCTAAGGAAATTTAGGGAGGGAGTGGGAAGAATGAGGTCATACACCAGGAGCCAAAGCAGTAACAAGCTGCGCTGTTGGAGTTACTGGGAGGAGTGGAGAATACAACGGGTGGTGGGGGTTGGGGGGGCTTGTCTGGGCCCCTGACCCAGTTGTAAGACTTGGTGCCATTACCTGGCCTGCTTCGCGAGTAGGCAAGGAGCTAACGAGCTCAGTGGAACCGCTGTTACTTACCGATTACTTCCACGTTCTGAGTGATGTCGTTCTCTCGGTTCTGCTCACTTGGGCTCTTAGGGGCTAGGTGCTCTTTCGTTTTATAGCTGCACCTGAGAGAGGGTAACTCAGTTGTCCAGCTAGTAAGTGGCAAAGCTGAGACTCAAAGCTTGGTCTGTGGACTTCAGGTATTTTCTTAATTAGTGCTGCATTCTAGCTCGTCCACAATTCAGAACGTCGGGTGGCTTAGAAAATACGGCTCCCTCTGATGCCTATGAATACCTGTGGTGTCCGACTCCTGTTCTGCCATCTTTTTTTTTTTTTTTTAAGATTTTATTTATTTATTTGTCAGATAGAGCACAGGCAGACAGAGTGGCAGGCAGAGGGAGAAGCAGGCTCCCTGCTGAGCAAGGAGCCCGATGTGGGACTCGATCCCAGGACGCTGGGATCATGACCTGAGCCGAAGGCAGCCGCTTAACCAACTGAGCCACCCAGGCGTCCCCTGTTCTGCCATCTTCTGCAGCAGCTGTGGCAGTCCCAGTGCCCTCTGCAGGTGGGGCAGAGTGACAGACACAGAGCCATCTCCTGCAGGGCTCCACGCTGCCCGGTCAGGGCTCCGAGGCAGCAGGCGAGCGCCCCGGCTTTACCGTTCCCACAGGCAGTGTGCTCTGGCTTGTTATTTTCTGCTCGACGCTAGTCTACCTTGTCCTGTCCTATCTTGTCCTATCCTGTTCTGTGCTGGTTTTGACCTCATGGTCTTGACCTATGGTTTGAAAAATTCTGGTGCTGTAGTTAAGAGCCACAGACTCTGGAGCCAGACAGACATGGGGCCGCCTGGGTGTTACAGCAGTGGGCTGGCGCCGAGACTGGTCAGGGGACGCTTTAGTTCACCTGGAGTCTCAGAAATGCAGAAATGAGGCATTGGACTTAAAGGAGCTACACCTGTGACACGTATCAGAATTAGTATTCTGCTGGGCAGCCATTCAAAATGAATGGAACATGCTCACGAGATCATACATTACAGTTTTTGAACAAGATATAAAATTACGTTCACTATGATTACAACTGCAAAATTACACATCTACATGGAAGAATGATTAGAAATAAATACCCCAAAATGCAGTGATTAAATTTTTTATTATTGTTTTGCTTTGTAATTTTCTGCATTTTCTTTAAAGAACATGTATTACTTTTATGATAGTACAAGTAATAGATTTTTGAGAAACACATTAGTAATTCAGCCTCAGAGAAACAAAAGGTCTTGACGGGGACAGGGGTAGGCAGGCGCACTGGAAGTAGATGCAGTGCCCCCAGAGCTCCCCTTGCCTCAGAACCCTGGAGGCTCCAGGCTAAGATGGGGGGGCGGGGGGAGCCCACAGAGGTTCCATGTCATAACTGGTATCCTGGATTTGAGATCCTCCTGGTGTGTTTTTTCTGTAGACAGAGGACTATCTGAAACGGAAGATTCGTTCCCGGCCGGAGAGATCGGAGCTGGTCAGGATGCATATTTTGGAAGGTGTGTTAGATTGGAAATGCTTTCTCCCCGTGCCCTTGCTGCTTCCACCGTGCATCCCCCACATTTCTTTGTCCCTCTTCCTTATCGCTCCCATTTCTGTGGACAGTGCATAAGCCAGGCCTTCTACCCCGTAGAACAGCAGACCTCGGTAGCCACGCGGTTCTGCAAATTCCCAGAGTCGCATTCTCTTGGGCTGTCTTGCCCTTTCTCCTCTGGCCATGTGGTGGCCCTGGATCTTGTCATCCCTTGGCATGAAAGCCTTTTCTCCAGAATCTTCTGAAAATGCAGTTCCTTTCTGTGTTCATTCACTCCAGCACTCGCACATCCATTCAGCATTCACGTGAACACCTGCGACGCCCACGTGAGCGCATCCTGGGTGCGTCCGCGGCCCGGCACACACTTCTGTCCGCGTTCTAGTGGAGGAACTGTTTGGGCTGCTGAAAGCAGTGTGAACGTATCCATCTTGTTGTTGTTTTTAGTTTTGAGTCAGCTTTGAGTCTGGAGGAGAACTTCCTTCATCTGAGCCCCGCATCGTATAGACAGAGATACTGAGACCCAGAGCAGGGACTGAATCGCCTTCGTAACCCAGAAGGCTCAAGGGAGGGCAAGGAGGGCTCCATCATCTGCTGTGCTTTCGGCTCTGTAGCCCCCGTGCCCAGTGACCTTGACTGGCTGTGCTCACGCTCTGTCTGCAGTCAGGGCCCCTTCTTGTGTCCTGTAGAACTTAAGGCTGGGCTGCTCTTCTCTGTCTGGGACACTCTCTGCATCCTGATGGCTTCTGCTCCTTCCCCAGAGGGAAGGAGAGCTGCTCTGGAGTTCCCAGGGTAGAGCCAGGTCCATTCCTACATCCTCCTGCACTCCATTCTCTCCCACGGGCAGAGACCTCGGCCGAGCCTTCCCTCCAGGCCAAGCAGCTGAAGCTGAAGAGAGCCAGACTGGCTGATGACCTCAACGAGAAGATTGCACAGAGGCCGGGCCCCATGGAGCTGGTTGAGAAGAACATTCTGCCTGTGGAGTCCAGCTTGAAAGAAGCCATCATTGGTGAGGAGGCCCCAGGCACCCTGTGTGGACGTGCGGGCCAGATGCAGGAGAAGGGCTCTGGGCTTCTCGCTGCTTGACTTACTGCTTCAGCTGAGGTGCACAGTGTGAGAGCCTGAGCAGCAGATTGTGTTAGCTTAGGACAATCCCAGCGGCCTCAAGGACCATGCCAGAGGCAACAGCTGTGCCAGATGGATCCCCGACTGCTCTGGGCACACAGAGGAGGGTCCCCATCCCGGCCCTGCCAGGGGGGTGGTTCGGGAGATATGACGGCCGAGACGGGCTGCAGGATGAGTTGGAATTCAAGTACACTGTGGGCTCCAGGGACGGGGAGCCTCTGAGGGCGAGGAGCAGCCTGGGCATGGAGGTGGAAGGTAGGCAGAGTCCAGGACGTGCCAGGCCTGTGTGCCACAGGTAGGTGTTCGGACCTGATTCCTTTAGACTTTGGTCATTGTTAGTACAGGTGTGTCTTCTTGGCCACGGCGGGCCTAACACCTGGTCCTGGGCAAGGCTGTGCGTTCCTGCCCCTGGGAGGTCGCCATGAGGCTCACCTGCTCCCTCCAGTGTAAGGAGTTAGATCTTCTGGGCAAAGCACCAGGGGGAACCACAGACCCCAGAGCAGGCCGAATTGGGCCGTGAGCTCAGGGTGAGAGGGGGCTTTGGTTTCTAGGGCCTTTGCGCTGTGGGAGGCAGCCAGTGCGCCCTGACAGCCCCTCTGCCAGTTGGGGCCCATAGCCCTCTTAGCTCCCGGCTTCACCCTGGCACTCATCCCACCACGTCTCCATGTTCTCCTGCCCTGGTCCTCACTGAATTCCATAGCAGCCCCTAATGTCAGGCCTGCATTTAGGCCGAAGTCAGTTCTGGACTCTCCGGCCACCCAAACTGTGAGAGTCGGCGTGGTGCCAGGCCCTGTGTGAAGTCATGCAGTTCACAAAGATGAACACAGTATGACGCTGCCCTCCAAGAATTCAGTGTGAGGCAAGAAGACTGACGTAGGAACATGCGATTTCTGGGCCTGGCTCCTGGTCAGATGCCAGCGCTGTGTAATGAGAAGGCCACGGTCCTGTGACATAGTAGCTGAGTCACCTGGCTCGCGGCGCAGGCTGCAGACCCACGGGCTATAATGGGCATAAAGGGCCCAGCGGTCCTGGGCGTCTCGAGAGACTCAGAAGGGTTGCTGCCGTCAGCAGTCTCGTTCATTACAGACCAGAGGACAGGCGCTGTGATGACGGCCTGGGGGTGACGGTGTGTCAGGTACGGCGTGAGCCTGGCCCTCGCAGGCTTCTCTCAGAGATGGGTATGGTGGGGAGGCCCGGAGAATTGTCAAGGCCCCTCCTCCAGAAAGTCTTCCTTGAGCATCTCCATAGAGCCTGTTTCCCTTGAGCAGAGGGGACTGGGCCAAAATCAGGAGGCAGGGGCCCTGTCTCTCCACGGCCTGCCCTTGGCCCGAAGCTGGCCATAGTCAGGAGGGAAATGGACTCTGCTGGGCCGCTGGCCGGCCGCTGGTTCCGGTTGGACTGCCCTGGGGGAGGGGCCGGAGTCAGAGCCCCCCCCCCTCCCGCCGCCGGATCCCACCATCCCCTGCTGGGAGCCGTGTGGCTGCCGTCCCATGGCACAACTCCTTGCCGGGAGGAAGAGATGCTGGGAGAAGCCTCCATGTGTCAGTGGCCTGGCGTACATGGGAATGGAGGGGCGCTCCATTCCCCCCGTGCGCTGCATGCACAGCCCCTGACAAGACGGAGGAGAGGGAGTGTAGGAGCCAGCCCCGGCAGTGGGTGCGACTGGCGCCCGTGCCACTGCCGGCTGGTGCAGGTTCGAGCCCAGATGTGTCCTTCCCTGGTCCCAGGGGAGGGACGAGCCTCGGGTGGTGGCTCTGGAGAGGAAGAGTCTGCCGGGAGAGTTCCTGGTTTGCTCTTGTTCCCTATCGGCGGTCTTCTCACCGCTGTGGATTTCCCCAGGCACATGGGACAGCTAACCTTGGCCTTGACCCCCGCCTCCACTCCTGCCGTGTGAACAGCGGGCCCCAGGGAGAACTTCTTTCCCCAGCAGTACCGTGCGGGCGGTTGTGATGTTTTGAAACATCCTGCTTGTCTTTCCTTCCTTTTGTGTCCTGGGATGTCCACACTAGGGCGCTGGCCGTCCTGCTCCTCCCTCCCGGCCTGGCCCCAGCCAGGACTCTGGCCATGCAGCAGGGCAGGGCACTTGGAGCCAGCAGGATGGGTTTCCTTCTGGTGGCTGCCGCGGCCAGGCCTTCGGTATCCGGGAGTCACAGGCCACTAAAAGGAAGTCACCCCTCGTCCAGTAACCCTGTTCCACCTGTCCGGGGAGGTGTACCTTTTCCTGGAGGCCCTTAGCCTGTCCCTGCCTTTCAGGGGGTTGGGGCAGCCGGCGGGGAGGAGCCGTGCTCTCGGGCTGTTGGTCCCTTTGAGCCTTCGCTGCGGGGTCCACGAGCCTCTGAGGGAAGAGGAGAGTTTGTGCCACCACAGGATGGACATGAAGTGCCTTTAACAGCAGGGAAACACCTAGATGAGATGGTGGAGGTTACAGGCTACCGGGAGGGTGACTCTGAGGATTGGACCCGGTGTAGAGTCCAAGGCGAGGCAGCGCTTGGATAGCACGGTAGCTAGCACTCGTGCCTGTGTTTCCGGGCCGCGAGGAGCTCTTCTGGAGCTCTTTTGGATCCAGAAAGCAGGTCAGCTGCTGGTGTTCTCCTGTCTGCCTCACTGCGGTGGAGGCGGGGGCGGAGGGGACCGGGCAGGCGCCCTGCTGGGACGGGCCTGGCTCGGGGGAGTCTTACGCCGGCTTCTTTCAGTGGGCCAGGTGAATTACCCGAAAGTAGCGGACAGCTCTTCCTTCGATGAGGACAGCAGTGACGCCTTATCCCCTGAGCAGCCTGCCAGCCATGAATCCCAGGGCTCCGTGCCGTCGCCCTTGGAAGCCCGAGCCAGCGAGCCACTGCCCGGTGCCACCTCTGTATCCCCCACTCAGGTGAGCTCGCCCCTCTGATGCCTTCCCTGCTCCCCGAGGGCCCCGGACTTGCTGAAACTGCCCAGAGTGAGGTCCCACCTGGGCCAGGTGGGACGGGGAAGCCGGGGTGTTGCCTCGGCTGTTTGGGTCCCGAAGAAGTTGGCAGTGGGCCCTGTTTCAGCTGCCTTAGCCCGCCTCACTGGGGCTGCCTCCCAGTGAGATCCCTGAGGCTCCCTGGCCTGTCCCTGCGGCCACCCAGACCTGCCCGCTTCTCCTCCGTACAGTTCAGTGACCTGTTCCCTGCCCTCTGTGTCTCTGTGTCCCCGTTCCCTCCGCCCTGCCCCCCCACTGCTCTCTCAGCTCCCCTCGTCTTTGCCCACCATTTGCGCCACCTGCTCCCCCGCCAGCAGTGCTGGTGCTGCGGGAGATGCCTGCAGCCCCATCCCGCCTGATCGGGCCACGCCACCTCCTCCTCTGTCAGGTTGTGTCTCAACTCCCATTGGGCCCGGAATCCGGAGAAACGCTTTTCCTGGCAGAGCAGCCGCCTCTGCCTCCCAGCCTCACCAACGGAACCACAGCCCCCGCGGCCAAGCCCACCCCAACGCTCATTAAGGTACAGGTCCCAGCCGACTGCCCTCCCTCCCCTTGCGGGGCCCCTCCAGGCCCTGCTGTGATTTTGTCCCAGTGCAGGGGACAACTGCAGGGAGTAGGGTGCATATGTCGTGTGTGTTGTCGTCGTCCCCCCGCCACCGGTCGGAGACTGGCAAAGGTCCCTGAGGTAATGTGGGAGTTTCTCCTCCCTCTTCGGACGCTGGCTGCTCACTGAGCGCGGCGGGCCTGGATCTGGGGGGTCCTCCTGGCTCTTACTCCACCGTCCCCCGTGAACCACCCCCAGGACACCCCCTCCGGTCCGCCGACCCCGTGAGGCAGTCGTAGTCTACTCTGTGAGGGACGCAACCGAGAAGGGAAGTGATGGGCCTGAGGTCACAGGAGGGCCGCTTTGGGCATTTTATTTTTTGAAAGATTTTATTTTGCGTAATGTCTACATCCAACATGGAGCTTGAACTTTGAACTCCAAGATCAAGACTGAGCCAGCCAGGTGTGCCTGGGCATTCTTCATTCTCCTCCAAGGCCTAACAGAACATGTCTGAGGGGCAAGGCTCACCCCCAGCCCGTGAGAGGCCCACCTTCGTGTGGGGGACACTGTGTCGGGCACTGAGGTGAATTAAGTGCAGCAGCACCAAGACCCAGTGCTCGGGGCCCCCTGCCGCCTGCCCCTAGGCTCTCTGGGACTTAGCCCCCGACAGACCCTGGCCCCGCTGGGAGCCTCCGGCCAGCCGTGTGCCTCTTCTGTGGCTGCTCGCAGCCTGGGAGCCGTCCCGGTTCCCCTTCCCTTGCTGGAGCCAAGCCCTCGCAGTGCCTCCGGCTGCCACCTCTGTATTTGTGGGGCTCCCTGGTGCCCTTCTGGGGGGCGCCCCCACCCTCAGGCCTTCCCTGTTTGCACCATCTCCGCGAGGCCCCGAGGCCCTGCCGCTGGCAGGCAACTTGGAGTTTTGTGGCTTCCCCGTCCCGCACTGGGGTCCCAGTGCCCAGGCCGTTCCTTCGCCAAGGCACCTCTCGGCCTCTGTGCTGTGTTCCTGGCTGGCCACAGAGGTCCGCGTGTTTCCCCCCAAAATCCTTCCTCACCTCCGCTCCTTGTCGCACAACTGGCGCCCTTCTTTCAAAGACTAGTGAGAAGAGACCAAGGGACCGTGTGCCCTTCCTCCGTTGGGGGCACTGCCTCGGCCTCCGCGGGCCGGCTCGCCAGGCCCCGGGCGCTCCGAGCTGCCAGCTGCCGTTGCTTCGCGCTCTTCACGCTTTGCTCGAGGTCATGGGGACATGGGCATTTGCTCGATTTTTCTCCCCGGGCTAGAGGCTTTTCTGAGGAAGTGGGGCTGTGCACAGCACGCGCCCCCCCACCGACAGCTGCGCGCCCCCGTCCCTGGCTCGCTCGTGGGCGCTGACGAGGCCGCTGCTGCTGGAGGAGCGGAGAGTGGAACTGGGCGGGGCGGGGACGGCGGCCTTAAGCCCTCGCTGCCCCCTGATGGCGCCCCCGTCTGCTGTGCCCCCAGCAAAGCCAACCGAAGTCCGCCAGTGAGAAGTCGCAGCGCAGCAAGAAAGCCAAGGAGCTGAAGCCAAAGGTGAAGAAGCTCAAGTACCACCAGTACATCCCCCCGGACCAAAAGCAGGACAAGGGGGCGCCTCCCATGGACTCCTCCTACGCCAAGATCCTACAGCAGCAGCAGCTCTTCCTGCAGCTCCAGATCCTCAACCAGCAGCAGCAGCAGCACTACAACTACCAGACCATCCTGCCCGCCCCGCCCAAGTAGGAGCCCCGCGCCCCGCCCGTCCCGCCCAGGGGCGCCCGGAGCGGCTGGTGCCAGGCCTGGTTGGGTGAACCCCAGATCTTTAAGGACCCTGTGGTCTGAGTCCACCGGCCCCACACCCCACTCTTCCCCGACGGTGCTGCTGGCCGCGGCTCAAGTCTGTCTCTTCTCTTTTCAGGCCGGCGGGCGAGGCCCCCGGAAGCGCCGGGGCCCCCCCGACACGCAGCCTCTCGGCTCCCAGCGGCGGCTCCAGCTCGGGCGCTCCGGGGCCCAGTGGGCTGGCGCGGCAGAACAGCGCCTCGCTGACCGGCAGGCCGGGCGCCCTGCCCGCCAACCTGGACGACATGAAGGTAGGTGGGCGCCCCTTCGCGCTGTGCCGCTGGCGGCCTCATCTCCCGCGGGGCCCGGCCTAGTGCTGGTCTGTAGGGAGAGCCGCCGGCGCCAGGCCCACGGCCACGGAGAGCAGAGCCGAGCCCCGGACGCTGGTCTCCTCGTGGTGTGCCCGGCCCCGGTCCTCCAGGACACCTGCCTTGTCGCGTAGCCCGACCGGCAACCGCCGCAGCCAGCGCCCTGGCGCCTTGGGGCCCGCCGACCTCTCCCGTACAGCTTCTCTTCCGTGGTCTCTGCTGTGCAGCCTGGGACACGGAGTGTCACCCCTGCCGAAGGGCGAGCAGGCGGAGTGTTGAGGGCCGGGGGCTTGCCTGAGGGCCCAGAGCTGGCTGGTGCTAAGAGTCAGGAGTCACACTTGGGGCTGTCCGCTTCAGCTCCCCAACCTTTTCCGCTCTGTCCATTAACGCCCCACTGAATCCGCTGCGTCTCCTCGGGAGAAGAATGGCCCATTCCTGGGGCACGGACCCTGCTCGTGTCCGGCGGCCTTGGAGGGTGGGTCATGTCCGGCGCTTGGCCTCTTTCTTCTGCCCCGGTCAGAAGGTGGAACAGAGCAGGTTCTCCCCAGAGTTTGTGCTCCAGAGCAGGCCGACCCCCCAAGTCAGGATCTGACCCCAGCAAGCCGCAGCCCCTGTGCGGGTGGCCGGTGTGGCGTCAGAGCCCATCAGACCGGGGTTAACGTCCAGCTCCGCTGCTCGCTAGTGGTGGTCCTGAAGTTCTTCGACTTTTGCGAGCTTGGGTTTCTCATCGGTAAAATGTGGTTGATTCGATTAAGCATTTAAGTAATCGTGCTGGGGCTGGGGACAACTGAGGGCATGTCATGCCCAGAGCGGGGTGGGGGGCGGGGGAGGCATTCCAGTCAGGCCCCCCGTGTGGTGAGCATGGGAGAGGGAGGGGGCCGGGCTCCGGGCGCACACGTCCCACCCCCCGGGGCTGTGGGAGGGTCGGGGGCTCGTGGATCCGGAGGACCGGCGGGACCCAGACGGATGAAGCCTGACGAACGAAGGCTCACGCTTCCCACCTCCGCGACTGCCCTCCTGCCTAGACCCAGTCGTCCCTGTCGCCCTGCCCGCCCTGACTCTCGGCCCCTTGCAGGTGGCGGAGCTGAAGCAGGAGCTAAAGCTGCGGTCACTGCCCGTCTCAGGCACCAAGACGGACCTGATCGAGCGTCTGCGCGCATACCAGGAGCAAGTCGGCCCTGCCCCAGGAGCCCCCAAGGGCCCTGCCGCCCCCTCCCTCCTGCCCAAGGCCGGGGAGGTGGTGGTCGCCTTCCCGGCTGCCCGGCTAAGCGCGGGGCCTGCCCTGGTGGCCGCAGGCCTGGCCCCGGCCGAGGTGGTGGTGGCCACGGTGACCAGTAACGGCGTGGTGAAGTTCGGCAGCACGGGCTCCACGCCCCCCGTGTCCCCCACTCCCTCGGAGCGCTCCCTGCTCAGCACGGGCGACGAGAACTCCACGCCCGGGGATGCCTTCGGCGAGATGGTGACCTCGCCACTGACCCAGCTCACCCTGCAGGCCTCGCCGCTGCAGATCCTAGTGAAGGAGGAGAGCCCCCGGGCCGGCTCCTGCTGCCTGAGCCCCGGGGCGCGGGCCGAGCTCGAGGGCCGGGACAAGGACCAGATGCTGCAGGAGAAGGACAAGCAGATCGAGGAGCTGACGCGCATGCTGCGCCAGAAGCAGCAGCTCGTGGAGTGGCTGAGGTTGCAGCTGGAGCAGGAGAAGCGGGCCCAGCAGCCGGCCCCGGCCCCCAGCCCGCTGCGCGCCGCCGTCAAGCAGGAAAACAGCTGCTCCAGCTGCCAGTTGAGCCGGCGGCCCCCGGGGCCCGGTCACCCCTTCAGCCCCAGCCCGGCGGCCCCCGCTGGCCACCACGCAGACACTTGTCCCCTGGCGCCCCCGGCCGTGGTAGTGAAGCAGGAAGCCGCGCCGCCGGAGCCCGAGCCGGCCCCCGCTCCGCAGCCACTTCTGGGCCCCCAGGGCCCCGGCCTCATCAAGGGGGTCTCGCCTCCCGCCCTCATCACGGACTCCACAGGGACCCACCTTGTCCTCACCGTGACCAATAGGAACGCGGACGGCCCCGGCCTGGCCAGCGGGAGCCCCCAGCAGGTACCTCGGCGTGGGGGGGGCAGCGCCGCAGGGGAACGTGAGGACGCGCAGGGTGACAGTCCCGTCGACCAGGCAGCCCCATGGCTGGGCAGGTTGTGCGCGCCTCCTTTCCCCTTCCGCTCAGTCCTCTGGAGCGGGGACTCGCCATCCGCGTGCGCCCAGACTCGGGGAGACGGGGGGGGGGGGGGGGGGGGCCGCCAGGGGCCCCGCGGTCACGAGGGTGGAGCCATCAGGGACTGCCCGTCTCCAGGCCTGCCTTCCCGCCGTGGGGCGGGCCAGGCCCTGTGAGGGGCGGGGGAGGCCAGCTGTCCCCAACCAAGCCGGCACTGGCGGAGGGCTCCCTGCTGCTGCCACCCTCACAGCCCAGCCCCCCCCCAGCCTGGCCCGAAGGTGAGGCTACTTCGGGCTGCGTGTGGCCTCTCAGCCCTGCAGAGCTCGGGGCTGGAGGAGGGGACAGTGCACTGGGACGGGAACCGGGCACCTCAGGATGGGAGACTGTGGCCCTTGAGCAGCCTCCAGCAGGAAGGGAGGAGAGGGGACAGTGGCCCCAGAGCCCCTCCCTGTCCCACGTGGCTTGTGCCAAACCCAGGCAGCCAGTCGCCCCATGCCAGCCCTGCCCTCTGCAGCGTCAGCGGTCAGCAGGGCCTCCCCCAGCCCTGATCCCTTCTTCCCCAGTGGCTTCCATGGAAGCTTCCTAAAAGCCAGCGCAGCGGCAGGTGGTCCCGGCCCAGAAGCTGGGCGCCTCCCGCCTTGCCTTCCTGGAATGTGCTGGGCCCCGGGCCTGCTTCCCTCGTCCCGACCTCCGGTTCTCTCACCGTTCTCCCGTCCAGCCCTCGTCCCGGCCTGCTTCCCCAGCCCCTGGCCCGCCCGCCCAGATGGACCTAGAGCCGCCATCACAGCCCCTCTTTGGGACCCCCGCTTTGCTGCTGAAGAAGGAGCCGCCCGGCTATGAGGAAGCCGTGAGCCAGCAGCCCAGACAGCAGGTGAAGAAGGTAGACTGAGGCCTGGCGGGGGTGGGCGTTCGCCTAGGCTGCTGGGCCGGGCTCCCGCAGTCCCCCTGCCCCCACCGAGCCAGCTGGAAAATGGGGGCAGAGGAGGCCTTGCCAGGCGGGCGGGTGGAGGGGCCTTAGGGCAGATGGGCCAGAGCCTGGCCCGACCGAGGAGTGAGCTCTGGGAGCCCTGGTGAGCCCGGCCGCTGGGCGCTGCAGGTCGGCTGCCCGCTCCAGGGCCGGAGAAGGGGCCTGAGCCTGGCGGGGGCCTCCGGTTCGGGATTCTCACGTTCCGCCCGTTTGTTCCACAGGAGAGCGCTTGCTGCAGCCAGCAGATGGATGACCTGTTCGACATCCTTATTCAGAGCGGAGGTAAAGCCCAGACTGCCGAGCAGGCTCCCCGCCGACCCCCTCCTCGCTCCGTGGGTTGCCTTCAGCCCTGGGGGCTCCATTTATTGGTTTCGGTTTCGTCTCGGACGAAACGTCTCGAGGCCGACGGGCCTCGTGCTTTGGATGTAGCAGCGGCTGAGACGTACCGTCTCCAGGGCTCGGGCCAGCGCGGCGGTCGGGGGGCAGCCCTCCAGCAGGGGTCGCTCCACCCGGCCCCCTGCGTGGTGGGCCCCGTCCCCGCCGCCCGGGCGCCGCGACGCGCCAAACACGTGCCTGCCTTCGCACAGGTCTGTGAGGGGCGAGCAGTAGGCCCGCAGGTTATTGTGTGAGGAGTAACCACTGCGGGGAGCTGGGGGGGGGGGGGGGGGGGGCCCGGGGGGGGCGGGGGGGCCGGGGGGGCGGGGCGTGCGGGAGGGGTGGCGCGGGCAGGGGGCGGCTCGCAGGCCTGGGGGGGGGGGGCGGAAGGGCTTGGAGCGTCGCTCAGGCGGAAGCGGGGAGCCGGGAGGCCGCTCTGGGGACCCCGGGGGCCGGGCCAGCCCGTCGCAGGAGGCGGGGAAGGACCCGAGTCTCGGTGCACTTTCGAGAGCCGGTCAGTTTCCCTACGCGCCGGGCATGCGATGTGGCGAGACAGCTGGAGGGCAGCCGTGGATGTCCCCGAGGCTTCAGCCTGAACTGCCTCGAGGCGCTCCGGGGCGCGCGTTGGGGATGCGCCCCTGCAGCCTCGGGCTCGTGGCCTGAGACGGCCAAGCCGGGGCGTCACGTGGGGGCAAGCGGGGGAGTTGATGGCATCTGGAGTGCCATTTGGAGCCACGAGGCGGGCTGAGCAGAGGGGAGGATGAGGCGTAGTCCAGGGGCACAAGCAGACGACGCTCCGCAGTGGACAGCGGGAGGGCGCCCTCAAGACCGCCGAGTCCTAACGTCCGGGGCTGTCACTGGGCAGCCAGGGGAGACAGTGACCTCAGCCTGCTGCAGTGGGACCGTGGGTAAGGGCCTGGGGGTGTAGGAGCCAGCGAGCCCGGACAGCTCCCTGCAGAGGGTTTCCTGCACAGGGACCAAGGAGCTGGCCTGTTTGCGTGCTGGCGGAGGGGGTCCCTGCGTGCAGGGAGGGCACAGGGCAGGCGAGGGGGGCTCGGCGTCATGTAGGAGCTGGGGGAGTGCGTAGGCGGCAGTAGCCGGGGAGGCAGAGGGCGCGTGGAAGTTCTCCGAGGGCTTTGCCGAAGGCGGTAGGGAGAGGGTTAGCAAGACGGCAGGAAGAAGCGAGAGCTCGGGCACGCGACTGTACCCTTCAGGATGGGCGCCTGGCTGGCCTCGCCCACGGAACATGCAGCTCTTGATATTAGGATCGTGAGTTTGAACCCCTTATAGGGTGTAGGGCGCAGGGGTCGTTTATTTTTTAAAGATTTTTAAATAAATAAAATGGTGAGCTTTATCTCAAGAAATTCCACAGAGTTGAAGGGCTGATGTTACTCCCAAGGTCACGGAATCTGACCTTACGGGGGCTCCGTGGATTCTAGAGTCTGCAGTGGAGCCTAAGGCCCATTTCCAACAAGCGCAGGTGGGCACTGAGGCCGCTGGGCTGGGCGGTGCTCGCAGGCAGCCCAAGGGGCGAGTCCCGAGCCGGGGAGAGAGGCCTGGGAGCAGACGTGGGGAGTCCCCGGTGTCCCGACAGGAACCGAACCTGGGAGGGCTCAGGCTTCTTGGGGGAAAAGAGATGACGCAAGAAGCAGAGAGGGAGCTGGGGGTGCTGTCTGCCCCCTAAGGAACACGGGACTGGCCAGAGAGGTGGCACCAAGGCCCCGAGAAGGCATTTGAGTGAGGTGGGCATCTGGGGAGACTGAGCGTGGTGAGTTCGGCTTGGGGAGATGGGCAGGCGAGTCCGGCTGGGATGGGAGGAGAGCGGGAGGCAGGACAGGCCCTCGAGGGCCAGGGAGGGAGCAAGCCTGGTTTGCTTCTTTCATTGTGGTTAAATACACAGAAAATTTGCCATTTTATATATATATATTTTTTTTTTTTTTAAGATTTTATTTATTTGACAGAGAGAGATCACAAGTAGGCAGAGAGGCAGGCAGAGAGAGAGAGAGAGAGGGAAGCAGGCTCCCCGCTGAGCAGAGAGCCCAATGCGGGGCTCAATCCCAGGACCCTGAGATCATGACCTGAGCCGAAGGCAGAGGCAAACCACTGAGCCACCCAGGCGCCCTAAAATTTGCCATTTTAATAATTTTAAAATGCAGAATTCAGTAGCATTAAATACATCCAGTGTTGTACGACCGTCACCACCATCATCCTGGAGTGACACTTGGGTCCTGTTAGGCAGGAACTCCCCATCTCCCCTCCCCAGCCCCAGGGAACCTCTGCTCTACGTCCTGCTCTGAATCCGCCTGCTCAGGGGAATCCTGTTGAGTCCTTCGGTTTCTGGCTCGCTTCACAGAGCACAGCACGCTCAAGGTTCATCCGTGTTCCAGCAGGGGTCAGAGTTTCCTGCCTTTTTATGCTCACGTGAGATCTCACTGTAGGGACAGAGTACCTTGTGCTGATCTGCTCCCCCGCGAGGGACACCCGGGTTTCCCTTGGCGCTCTTGCACCTCCCGCTGCTGTGAACACTGCGCACTCGCAGCTGCTGGGAGCTGCTGGGGGCCCCTGCGTGTCCGCGGCGGCTGCGCTGTGGGGTTCACACCAGCCGTGCGCAAGGGCTCGCGTCTGCATCCTCACCGGCGCGATTACCGATACTGTTTCCGACACCATCATCGGTAACTGTTGTTACCGACGGCTAAAAAAGCCACCCTCCTGGCTGTGAGGTGGTGTCTCCTTGTGGGTTCGATTTGCATTTCCCTAATGACTAATGAGGTTGAGCATCTTCTGGCCTTACGGGTTTGCAGATCTTTCTTCGGAGAAATGGTGGCGTCCTTTTCCCTTTCTCCCTGTTGGGTTTTGTTGTCGAGTCGTAGCCCTTTAGTCTGGACATGAACCATCCGGTCCGTGGTGTGCAGACACTTCCTCCCTCTCCGTGGCTTGTCTTTGCTCTTGGTGGCATCCTTTGGTGCACGAAACTTAGAGTTTTGCATGGTCCGATCAATGTTTTTGTTGTCTGTGTTTTGGTGTAACCGAGAAATCATTATCAAATCCGATGCAGATTTCCCGTTTTTCTCTAAGAGTTTTGTAGTTTCGGCTCCTGAATTTAGATCCTCGACCCATTTGGAGTTCACTTTTGGTATGTGGTGTGACGTAGGGCCAGCCCCGGGTCCCATTCCGGCCTGGTTCCTGACATGCATTCACTTTCTCGTTTGCCAGAAATCCCAGCAGATTTCAAGGAGCCAGCACCCTCCCTCTCCGGGAAAGAGAAGCCCCCCTCAAGCTGCGGGTCGCCCCTGGCCACACCGTCCCCGCCCTCTGCCGAGCTCTCCCAGGCGGCGCCGCCACCTCCCTCGGGCTCACCCGCCCTCCCTGGGCGCCTGGAGGACTTCCTAGAGAGCAGCACCGGGCTGCCCCTGCTGACCGGCGGGCACGAGGGGCCAGAGCCCCTCTCCCTCATCGACGACCTCCACAGCCAGATGCTGAGCAGCTCCGCCATCCTGGACCACCCCCCGTCACCCATGGACACCTCGGAATTGCACTTTGCCCCCGAGCCCGGCAGTGTGGGCCTGGACCTGGCTGACGGCCACCTGGACAGCATGGACTGGCTGGAGCTGTCGTCGGGCGGCCCCGTGCTCGGCCTGGCCCCGCTCAGCACCACCGCGCCCAGCCTCTTCTCCACGGACTTCCTCGACGGCCACGACCTGCAGCTCCACTGGGATTCCTGCTTGTAGCTCTCGCCGCGAGCCCGGACGGGAGGGGCTCGGGAGCTCCGGGGAGCGCCCCTCCCTCGGCCCGGCCGCCTCTACGTGCTCACGAGTCCGACAATCACAGGCCCTGCTTTCCCCTCCCTGGGAGGCTGGAGCAGGTCGAGCCACCGCCTGGCTCGGGCTCGCCAAGGAGGGACGCCGCCGGGGCCAGCTCTGGTGTCCGCCTGACCGGGCCATTCTCCTGCCGTCGTGCGAGGCCGGAGGTGCAGGCCGGCCGCGGTGTGCACGGGCAGGCGACGCCCGGGCCGCATCTCCTTCCTTCTCTCCCCTCTTCCCTGCGAGGGAAGAACCTGGCTGGGCCTCTACCTCCCCGTTCCCCATGATGCCAACCCCAGGGTCCCCGGCTTCCCGGGAGGGGAGCCCCTTGCCATCTGAGCGTCTTGGCGTAGTGTAACCCTAGAGCGGCTGGGGGCGGACGGTCTCTGTGCGGGTGTGTCTGTCGCTCTGCCCTCCATCGCCGCGCGCACGGGTCCGTCGGCCCTTCGGCCCTGGGGGCTCGGAGGGGACTGGCCGCTCCCTCCCGTCCTGCGCACAGTAAGAGGGGCCTGGAGACCACCGCTCCTGGCGTTGGACGCAGCTTACCTCAGCCCCGTCACGCGTTTGACATGTAGACACCCCTGCCACGGCCTGTGCCCCGCCTGTGTCCTGCTCCGTACTAGTGCCACGAGGGCAGAGGTGCTTCCTGGCCCCCCGCCCACATTCCGTCCCGCTGCCTCACTGCAGCCACCTGGCCCTGGGGTAGGAGGGGCGTCGGCCCTTGAGCTGTGGCCTCCTCTCGCCCCAGGGCCCAGCCTCCCTTCTGGCCGGTCACTGTCATGAGCGGGATCAGGGATGGAGCACCAAACCAGGGCTGGGACAGAGGTTGGGAAGCTGTGTGGACTTTTTAAAATAAAATTAAAAAACACTGATTTGGGTCCATTTTTGTTCAATCCACAGAAAAGGCGGGGGGTAGGGCTGGGTCCTAGGCTTTCTAGGCCATTCCAGGAAGGACAGAACCTTGGACACACAGCTCGATGGCCCTGGCTGGACAGAAGACGGGAGATGCTTTCCCAAGGACACAATTTATTGACAAACCAGAGAGCCCAAGGAGCCTTGGGCCACCCCATCCCCCTCCTGAGCAAGCGCGGACAAAACGGAGATGGCTGTCCACCTCCTCACAAGGTTTCTGGTTGGTACAAACTCTAAGGACCCGGGCCGAGCACGCCCCAGGCACGAGGAGAAGCCCGCCCAACCCCACCTTCTGCTGGTGACACTCGGGGCGTTCCAGGTGGTGTCCCCGCTCACCGTGCCACGGTGCCTGGCCAGAGCTCCAGTGTCGCCTCCCCTTCACCCCCACAGCTTGGAGTGGGCCCGGGCCGCCTCCGACCCCATCCCAAAGCAGGCCCAAGACCGGCCAGGACTCGGCTGTTGTCTTCGTGCTTGAGGAAGGGGCTGCTCGGGAGCCCACAGGGCGGGGGAAGCCCGGGCTTGACGAGGCCGCTGGAGGAAGAGCGTCACCCGTCTATGTCCCAGCTGAAGAGGTGGTGCTTCACCAGCATGTCCTGAACACCCTCCTTCAGGGGCTGCTTCTCCTCCTGCACACAGGGACAGCCTCTGCCGAGGGCAGCGCAGCACGGGTGCGGGCGGGGGCCGGGGGGGCGCGTGTACCACAGGATGCCAGCCCTCGGGGTCCCCACAGGCCCTGCCTCAGCCACCCGCCTAGTGTCTGGGGTGATCTGCCACCAGGCGCCCGGCCTGCCCCGCCCCCGGCAGACCCCACAGGGGAAGGCGGGCCGCAGGGCCAAGAAGCACCCCCGAGCGCACACCTCTCTCTTCACAGGAAGCTCCCAGTCCTGGGAGAGGCTGAAGGCGAAGCAGCAGAGGACGCTGGAGGAGGGGAGCGGGGAGGCTGTCAGTCGCGCTCAGGTCAGCTCTGTCCCCACAAGCCCGCCCGGAGCACTGGGCAGGGGTTCCGGAAGCGGTGGCAGGGCACTCACCGGAGCTCGCACTTGATCTGGACCCAGCCAGGGCTGCGCAGGAAGGACCAGGGCTGATACCACTTCTCCACGGTCGGCAGGCTGGAGCAGAGCACCTCCAGCCACAGGTGCAAGACCTGCTCGCTGGGGACAGCGGGAACAGTGGGCTGCCCCACCCCCAGCCCGTCCCTCCACTTTGTGACCACCTCGGCTGGGCGCACCTTCCCGCTCAGCCAGGTCGCTGCAGCGTGGCTGGCGCCGGCTCCTCTCCTCTGGAAGACACGCGGGCCCACCGTCCCCACGGCCCCCGTGGCCCTCAGTCCCGTCCCAGCCCTTTCCTCTGACGCTCGGCCACCGCCTGCTGCACGCCGGGGCCTCAGCCCTGCTGGTCAGGCCGGGAGTGAAGCCCACGGCCATGCTGTGAGCTAGTCTCCTGGCGGCGGTCGCGGGGAGCACTCACGCTGACCTGGCTCCGGGCCTCAAATGCCCAAGCTCCCTTCAGGCAGGCCCCCCTCTCCGGGCACCTCGCTAAAACCTGTGCCTCACAAAACCTGAGCGGCTCCCCCAGCCCACAAAACTGGCCGGTCGACCCCAGAAAGGCCTTTGGGAGTCACCCTTGCTGCCTTGTCTTTCCAGGTCCTGGGCCCAGGAGGCCCAGCGCACGGGCACCCCGCTGCCCCCCAGAGCCACAGCCCAGGCTACCACTCGTCTGACTGGCCCGTCACTGGCCCACAGTGGGCGGAGATACTCACTTGAGCCCCACGCAGATAAGGGACCGCAGCTTGACGTCCATCTGTGCGTGTGCGGCATCATGGGTCACGTTCACAGACTGCACAGCCTGAGAGGGCGCAGCTGTCACTCGGGGCTCCAGCTGCCAACCCAGACGGCCTGTCCCACCCACCACCCGCTTACCCGGTAGAGCAGCTCCTCTGGGGTCAGGACTTTGCCATCTTCATCCAACCTGAGGGAGGAATTGAAGCTGCCGGCGCTGCCCTAGTATGCGTGGCCCGGGCTGTGCCCTCCCCGCGTGGGGACCGCCAGGAGGCCGCAGGGTAGGGGTTGGGGCCCGTTACCTGTACGTCTTACACAGCACCAGGCGTGAATACACCGAGTCAAAGTCTCTCTCCACCTCCCGGCCTGCTGCCTAGGGGTCAAGGTGAGTGTAAGGGACAACAGGGAAGGCACTGGGTCAAAGCCACAAGGTCCAACTGAGCGCATCCTGCCACCCCCGCCAGCTCTAGAGGGCCCAGGGGCCCAAGGAAAAGGGTGGTGGGGGATGGGGGTCCGGCCATCGACTTACCTCCTCGATAAACAGCCACGGGTGGCAGGCGCCCCCAAGCAGGGACGGCTTCTTCAGCCCATGTTCAAACAGGGCCTTGAGAGCTGGGCAGAGGGTCCCTCGTACAAGGTCCGTGACCCCTTCTGTCACAGCATCATCCCCCGCGATGGAGTACTGATGGTGGGGGCGGGGTCTGAGAGGCGCCAGCCACCCCCTCCCCATCCCCACAGCCACTGTCACAAGACAGCATGGGCCAAGGTCAGGCGGCAGCAGCTCCCACGGGCAGCCAAGCCTCGTGCACCCGCTTACCTCTTTACTCCGTTCATCCAGGACTTCCACAAACTTGGCTGGAAACCAGCCTGTGGGAGAAGCAGGTCCCTGTGAGACGCGGCCGGCCGGCACCCCCACACCTCCCGTGGCGGGAGGGCCTAGGGGTGGGCTTGCTGGCCGAGAAAGGGCAGCTCCTGCTGAGGCCAGAGGTGGCGGGGAGGGCGGCCCGGCCGCCGGTTTCACTGCCCAGCCCGCCCCTCCTGCACGCAGAGGCCTCACCTCTCAGGCCGTTCAGTTGCCCGACCCAGCAGTGCTCGTCCTTTTGAGAGATGATCTGCACGTCCGGCCGGCGGGGAAGGGGAGGAAGCAAAGCCCTGGTTGCCCAGGCCCTGTGCCCGCAGCCATACGGCTGCACCCGCAGCTGGGCCGGCGGGCGGGGGGACAGCCCGGGGGCTCCTGCTCCCCACGCCCCACACACCGTGATGATGTCATTCTTGCGGAAGCCCAGCTCATCGTCATCGTGTCGCTCGAAGTCCAGCAGGGCCTTGGCCCGGCGTCGGTGGCTGCGTGAGCAGGCCACGTAGTTCTCGTGGTCCCGCTGGTGGCTCTCCATGCTGTAGTCCGGGCTCAGCTCCTGCCCAAGTGGCAGAAAGGCCTGCTAAGGGGGAGGTGCCTCCTTGCCAGGGCCTTGGCACCTCAGAATGAGGCTGGGGAGCCAGAGCCCCCACGTTGAGCCCACAACGCACCACACCACAGTGTTTGGGGTCTGTGCACTGGAAATGGCGTGCAACGCGCAGGATGGCTTCCCGGAGGTCAGCTACCAGTTCCGTCTGCTTGATGTTCTTGGCCTTGAGCGCCTCCAGGTCGTCCTCCCCTGGAGCCCCAGAGAACTATGGCAGCCGTGGCCCCCGCCAGCCTCCCCTACAGCCCCAAGTAAGCTGAGGGTCCATGCAGGGGTCTGAGGACGGATGCCCCCAGTCTACCGACGGGGGTGGGGAGCACCCTGGTCCCTGGGAGGGAAGGAGCCACCGAACCCAGCCTGGCACCAGCTGCCACAGCAGTTCTCACCGAAGAGCAAGGAGGTGATGCCAGACTTCCTCCGCTGGGTCCTTCGACGCACAACCTGCAGGGTGGGAGCAGGCGGGGGTAGCTGGGTGGGCGGCGGGCGCCCCAGCACTGGAGGGAACTGGCAGAGCTCCTCCCAGGGCCAGGGCCTCACACCGCCGCATCCGAAATGGCCGCAGCTAGCTCCAAGCATCGGAAATGTGGTCAGTTCAGAGCCAGGTGTGTCCGACGCCCACCAGGGCAGGTCACAGCAGAGAGGCACAGAAGGCCGGGG